>JAJGRW010000492.1:0-45651 GCA_025461045.1 Carex parvula | reverse complement strand
ACCTCATAAGAGGCATCTCCAACGGGGATTGCTAATGAATTACTAATCTGATGTGGAGGATTGCTAATTGAATTGCTGGGTTGTACCATAATTGCTTAATTAGCAAATTTGCTTTAAAAGCAAACGTTTGCTTATTGACACGTGGCTATTTAATATGGCGGACGCATCCCTGAACAAAGAAACCACAAACTTAAAACTGTGCATTTAATGACTCCCGGATTAGCTGTGGCATAGAACGAAATGTCACAGTCCAGTAACAACTTGTTTACATAGAATAATAGAACTGATTGGCACAGAGAATCAGGAGGGACAATAAATGGAGTTGTCACCAGCGATGGGTGGAAAGCAAATTTTTGAGAGAATGGTTTGCAAAAGCGGTGACGTGGTTTGCTAAACTTTTGGTCAATTGTAGATGCTCTAATAGTTGTCAGGGCCAGGGGTAGTGTGATTAATTAATAACTACCTACCTTACTTTTTGTGGGTCCTGTTTTGCACTTGGTGCCTCTAGACCTTTGATGATTGATGTCTTTTTTTCAAGGATTTTGAGTGCTTAAATACTCTTCCAAAGGGTCCAGTGACATAGAAATCATGAAATAAAGTATTCCATTTGAGTGTATAATATGAAGATATTAAAGTGCAAAACATAGAAATTTGGCTATAAATTTTCGGCAAATCCAGATTTTAAATTTTTTCACGATTCCTATTATAAATTTCCAGTCTTTTATATTCCTTACTCACTACAGAGACAGAACTAGAAAATTTGAATAGAAAGGCAGTGAAAAAGGCAAAAATAAAATAAAATACATAATATTTTAAGAAGAAGAAAATAATGTAGCCACTGGAAATTGAATATAAGACCTTCCAAACATCAAATGAAACTATCCACTAGACTACAAGCACACATTTATCATTTCACGAGGGGACTAAAGTATATACAACTAAAAAAATGAAAATTCAATTAAATTTTAATATACATAATTAAAATTTTAAAATCATAAGGATGACTTAATCCCTTTAGTTAAACCTTAGATCTGCCCCTGCTCACCGAACCTAGGTATCTACTTCGTCTGTATAAGATAATTATTTTACGATCCTAAAGAACTGCCGCTTTTTATCTATAACATTTAAAGAAATTAAAATTTTACCGTCAAATTAGAAATATTTTAAATAACATATTTATATTAAGACCAGAAATAATAGCATATTAGTGTTCTGAAATGAAAAAAGAAACCCATCAGTATGGCTTCTTATACGTGAATTACTGAATAAACTCCTATTTCAAAATTCTCATATATCGAAATATTATATTGTTAGCGTTTCATTAGTTCGAAACGTAATATATCAATGTTTCGGAAGACAAATACTAGCAAATTAATATCTTCGTAATAAATTAAAGTATTCTAATTTGACGATACTTCATTTTCTAATTTGCGTGAGGATCGTTACTGTGTTCCTTCTTCGAGCATAATTAGCAACAACCTTTAAATAATTTGACAAGGCCCGGTGCAGACTGCAGAACGAATCCGTCCGTATCCCCTCAGGTACCTGAGGGTGGAATAAAGAAATATCGGCTCTGATTTAATCTCAACCGGGCAAAAAGAATTCGGGTGAGTTTTTAGATAGGAATTTGCTTAAAGAGTCGTGCCAGAGTTAAAAGAACGGGTTGATTTTCTCTATTGCACCCTCAGGTAACGTGAGGGGATACGGATTCGAACAGAACAATTTTCCTTAATATTTCGCTACTCGACAGTGGAATCGGACCCCACCGTCTCGAAATTCCCACGCGAGAGAGAGAGAGAAGCGCGCAGTCTCTCTGTTCGCTCTCCCCTAACTAAACCCCAAATCCTGATCAGACTCTCTAGTCGCACCTCTTTCTTCCTATCCTAGTTCTTAAATACAAACAACGCACGCGACGAGATCATGGCGCCCTTAAAAAATCCGAATGCAAACGCCTCTCCAAGTCTTACCAAGAGACCCCAGTTCTTCAGAGTTCTCATCCCCAATCCTTTTGTAAAACTGGTATTCTTTTTTCCTGTCTATACCCCACTAACTTAGTTTGATCCTTTTCTTGTTTGTTGATTTTGATTGAAATTTGCCGGGATCTATTATCTATGTCTGTACTTTAACTAGTCATTTTCAAATGTTTCGTCTCTTTTTTGGCACCGAGTTGTCCGATCAAGTGCAGACATATTTCTATATTGGTAACAGATTCTGTGATCAAAAGGCGACATTATGGATAACGGAAAAATAGTACCCCAAATTGGTAACAATTTTTCTGATCAAATTTTGGTCGTATATTACCTTTTCAAAATTAAATGTTGTAGAGACAGTGGAGTTATAAGAACTACCGGATAATTACTTGCGTAGTTCCCTTAGCAGCTTTAAAATAGTATAATAAAAAAGGCCTTGCCACGTACAAATTACCCACGTAATTCCTTGTGAAGCGCCCTTCGACTCATAAGAAGATTTCAGTGTTTGCCCTACTGCTAACAACACTTCTTTTAAACAATCTCTGGCCATTTTGCCTAAGTGTGCTAACTGTGTCTTCCACATTGCCTACTCTACTTTAACAAGTGTCAACCATGAACAAATTTAACACAAATCAGGATTAGTATTTGACATGGCAAGCCAAAGCATTTCCCTTGTTTTAATTTTCTTTAGTCAAACCTCTTTCATTCTATTTTTTTTTATTCACATTCTAATATATATTATAATTTATTTATTTTTGTAGCCCATCCCACAAAATTTTATGAAATATCTTGATGGAGACCGGTACAACAAAGCCACATTACTAAGCCCGCATGGAAAATTCTGGCACATCGATTTGCACCAGGAAGGGAATGATTTGTACCTTGATGGTGGCTGGTCCAACTTTGCGAAAGAGCACGACCTCTGTACCGGCGATTTTGTGGTTTTTCGGTACGAGGGCAATATGGTGTTTACCGTTAAAGTGTTTGATGTGACTTGCTGCCTCAAGGAATATGAGCTTGCCTCTTGTAAGAGCCCAGGTTGTAGTTCTACCTGTAACGAGTCCTCAGAGGTTGAGTCTCTGACATTAAGTCAAAGTTCAGAGCACAAGGGTAAGCATGCATCATTGATTTGAACTTTGTGCTATTCATGATAATTTAACATTTGATCTTTGAAATGGTGGGAAGCTTGTTAGTCAAGTAGAACATGGTATGGTAAAAGGGGTCCACCAGTCTGACCAATTGTGGTACCAGAAACCAACAACTCTTCAATTTATCAGAGCATGCTTCTGAAGTTTGCAATTAAAATCCTGAAGCTAATGAAATCTTTGATAGTTAATCCTCAAATGTTTGTCTGTATCTCTATTTAGTTAGACCCCACCCCTTGCAATTTATGCAATTGGACTTTTCAACAAGTGAAGCGAGCAATGCGTACCTTCAAAGAAAGAAATAAGTAAATTAAAGTAAATAACATAAAAGGAGGGCTAAAAGTTGGTCTGACTGGCAGTATTACCTTACTCGTAAATTTATACCGATTCCTGAGCAGATCTGCATACACTAATATCCAATTTTTTTTAGTTTGAAGTTTTAGCACTTGTGCAAATGTGCTGCCCATTGATCATTCCTTTATTTTTATTAAACACTAGTAGGATAATGCTGTCCTACTTTTATATAATTGTGTTTTTTCTTACTTCTTCTTCTTCTTCTTTTTCGGTAGGGGTTGCTTTTTTTCATATATTATTGGTGCAAACTGACTGCCAGAATGTCCATTCATGGTTTTGGACCTTGTCTATTATACTTGTCTATTATACTTATCGAATGACCTGAGTTTTTTCATGTGAAAGATGAAGTGCAGTGTAACAGCACACCTTCGAGCAAGAAAAGGAAATCAATTGAAATCTCTAGAAAGAGAACAGCTTCTCCAGCAACTGCATCAATCAAAAAAACCCAAAAGACTTCTTCCAGCTCAGCAACTCCAACAATCAAGAAGACCAAAAGGATCACTCATGTCTCATCAACTCCAATCAAAAGAATTGAAAAGACCACTCCCAGCTCCCCAACTCCACCAATCAAGAAAGCCCACAAAAACACTCCTAGCTTAACCTCGCTTCCACACTTTGAAAAGATTGTCAGACCATACTCCTCTAAGTACATGGTAAGCACTAAGCTTTTATCATGATGTTCATATGCTGTTTCTGTTACTTGGTCAGTCCAGATCTAATACTCTTATCTTTCATTTTTGCCTAATGGGCATAAAGGCCTTTGTATTCTGTCTGATTTTACCTTTCTGTGGTTTTATTTACTCAAGTGCACTCACATGTGCATGTGAATGATGGGTAGAATTTGTATCAATTACAGAGCTTTCCAAAGAAATTCTGCGTTCGACATGGGCTCATTTCTAGGAAAGGAATAACCTTGAAGAACTTGAAAGGTAAAAGTTATGATGTATTGTTGTTCGATAGGTTTACTGAGGTTCGTGTGGGGAAAGGTTGGAGAGATTTTACTTCAGAAAATGGCCTCAGAGATGGTGACACATGCATTTTTACGCTCGTCGCCAAATCAACAATGCTCGTTTGCCTGGTACAATGTTTTTCTTTCATTTGATTTTTACCAATTTATTTGATAATTATTGGGATTTAAGTTCTCTTGGACACTATAATAGATAATAACAAAACCAAGTACCATAATATAAAATAAAAAAAATAGTCATCATATTAAAAATAAAATAAGAGAACTATCAACTAAGCATGACTTATGGAGAAAAGAATCTCAAAATATTGTCTATCGCATATGTCCCCCTTCAGTTTTTTTAAACAATGTCCAATCTGACCCTCCTTTTATCCTATGCATTTATATTTGAAAAAATGAGAGGTAGTTTTGGCAATACTGATTGTATAACTAACACCAGCATCAAGTATGATCATCGTAAAACAATTTTGTAATTATCAACAGAAAGATGTGCTAGGTAAACTCGAAGCACACAAAGATTCTAGGGAGGAAATTGCATGCAACAGTGCACTTGTCATTCGGTATCCACAATTTGAGAACATCGTTAGGCCTTTCAACCTTAGGCTTGGCTATTTTGTAAGTTATATGTTCTTCTTTTGTGCAATAACACTTCTAGTAATATCAATGCTGGTGATATAGACAATTGGGTTGGTCAATCAAAAACCTCAGCTGGTTAGTTCAAACCAATTTTCACTCAATTTATCCGCAACTGTAGAATCATGTTCAACTTGAAACCGGCTCAATTTTCCCACAGACAATATTCAGGCTTGTTTTCTCTTACTTGTACGCAGACCATTCCAGTGTCATTTTGCTTGGAAAATGGGCTTGTTTCAAAGCGGTATGTCATATTGGAGGATTCAGATGGCAAAAAATGGCAGGTACAGTTCTTAATTCGGAATGAGAGGGCTAAGTTTCAAAAGGGGTGGTCCAAATTCTCCAAGGCACACGACCTTAAAGTAGGCAAGAAGTGCATATTTACTCTTGTGGGGGAAAATACTTTTCGGGTTATTGTTGAGAAGAAGCAAGCAGAAAATGACGCTTAGGTTTCTCTAGTGGTCGGGTTATTGTTGAGATGAAGCAAGCAGAAATGATGCTTAGGTTTCTCTAGTGGTTGGTTGTCGATTAGTGAATAGCCCCATGGGAAACAGTAAGTGGGTTACCGGGTTAGCAATGGAAAGCTTCTTCCAGTTCTTATATGAATTGGGATGTCTTACTGGTATGTTATGTAATCCTATTACAAACCTGCCGCTAATTTGTCAATTAGTTGGATGAATAATTTTGGTCAGACTTAATTGTTTATTGATTGGCATGGCATGTCTTCTGAGTCTTTCTTCTAATTTGGCTAACCGCTGCATGTTATTTAAGGAAGTAAAATATTATACTTGCTCAACCAAATGATGATCGGATGTAAACCAAATTAATCTACTTGTCAGACCTAATAATCTTTTCTTACAGGAGGTCACTGATTCGGTTTCAACGAGTTCACATTATTATTATTATTATTTTGTGCTTATGTTTTCTTTTTCTTTTTCTATCTTCCTTTTTGTCTTTATTCATTCCGCGAGACTATGTCACTCATGTGCAAGCTGAAGATCATATGGATGTGCACATGATACATTTGTATTTGACTATTTTCTGTCAAATACTTTTTTTTTTATATTAACTCTCGAAATTGAAGGCTAAACTGGCTCCGACACCTATCCTTGTGCTTTTATTAGTCCTCACAAACTCCACAACACAAATTTCTAGCATAACAAAAGAAAATTATATTGTAAAAAGAGTTTGCTACGAGAACGGAATTGTGGGAAAATAAATGAAACAAGAAAAACAAAAACAAAACTCATCAGTGCCCACAATATAGAGCCTCGTTTTATTTTCTGATAAAAGAACCAAAAGGAAAAAAAAAAAAACATGAAACAAAAGGAAAAAAGAAAAAGAACACTAAATGACTGGTTCTTTGCTATATTTCACGGAAGGTGAGAAAATACATCACTTTTGGTCACTGTAGCGAAGAATTCCATAAACATCTACTATGCCTGGTGGGAATACTGGGTCTGTAGCTGCCCTTACTGCAACTTTCGCAACTGAGGTTGCACTTACGGGAGGTGTCAAGAGGGGGCCCACCACCGGTAACTTATTAAGTGGTTTAGCGCGTTGTAGCAGCTGTAAAACAACACAAATTTAATTATCATGCTACACTAATTTAAACTAAAGATTACCTCACAGATTCGTTCATCAAGGAACTGACTGAATCATATCAAGTACTGCTAATTTTTTATCTTTGGGGGTGTATCATGGAGGCTATTAAGGCCTGACTAATCCACATAAATTCAGCTAAGCATAAGAAATACGGATGGAGTAAAATGGACAAAAAGGGTAAAAGACACCGTGTCTGTGTGTGCATGTGTGTGTGAGAGAGCGAGAGAGTACCATTTCGAGAGGTGAGCCAATAAGACCAAGAGGTACTTTCAAGCTTCCCACTTGACGAGTTCCATGAATAAAGCCTGGCCTAATTATAACCCCTGTCAAGCAAAATCATTTTAATAAGTATCACAAATTCACAATAAGGGGTTGAAAGAAGTAAAAGAGAAAAAATTCAGTGTAAGAGATATCTCACCTCCATAAGTAAATTTAGATAGCAGTTCTGCCTCTGCAGCTCTCTGTCCACCAAAATAATTTTCATTAAGAAAGAACATATAATGAATATTGGATTTCACAACTCAACTTATCATCCAAGTGCCAAAACCACACTGCTAATGCCAAATAAAATATTGGTGATAGAGAAGCAAATTCTAACTTTTTTCCCGGTTATTCATACCTGTTGGCTCATTTCATATTTACATAAAATATAGCATTAAAACTTCATTTCTGTAGCTATCTAGCATCTTGCTGGTACTGCAACTCATTCTTTATAATATACTTATAATGAGAATTGCAGACTTAAATAGCTTGTGGATGCCTAAAGTTTGATTAACAATCCAGGTGAACGTTAAACTACCTTTCCTTCATAATAACCTTGCAACAGAAAGTTCACGAAACCAAAATCAGCAGCTGAGATGTACACAAATCTCTTGACACCTGTATGAAGACACTATTTCTAATTATTATCTAAGCCAATTAATAGATTATATATTTCATCTTAACAAGTAGATAACTGAGCAACTGATGATTAAATGAGGTACAATTGGATAATTTTGGGGCTTAATTGCAAAACTGAAGCTTAATTGAGGCCAGCTTCCCAAATTACAGGTTTAATTTGCTTTATTGGGCCTCATAAGAGATTTAGGGCACCGTACCAAAAGAAATAGAAATCATTGGTTATCATAGATTCTATTAATTTGAAGGATTGTCAAATGATAAGCAAGGACTTGATCGAGAAAGAAATATAAATAATAACTCAAGGAAAGAAAAATGTAATTGGTGACCTTGTTCAGCAGCTACTCTGATAGCATTAATATTGGCTGTGCCATTTATTTTGTACATCTGGGAATTCGTCCCAAAACCACCCACACAGGATATCTAATCAACATAAACAAAAATTTATTACTTTTAACTATTTACCTGTTCAACAAAATTGAAGTACCCAAAGTACTGAGCCAGACTAGTACTAAATGAAAATTTAGAGTTCAATTGTGCAATTAGAAAGGACACAGTCATAGAGAAAAAAAGTCTGGTCTGCACTCTGCACCCTTTATGGTTCAGGCACTTCCCTGGATAAGCATTAGCTTGCTTGATTAGTAAGATATTGGTCAACCTAAACAAATGATTAAGCAAGAAATAGTACATACCACAGCTGACACCCTACTCATGGCATCCTTCAGGGAATCAGGTTCTAGAAGGTTACCTGCAAAACAATACAAACTAGGCATAAGAACCCAAGAAGAAAATTATTCTTTTCTTTTCATTTACTTTATTTTGTTACTATCTTAGAGTTAGGAGAGACCTTTATGCCATATAACTTTATCAGCCCAGGAAGCATTAACAGATGACCTCCCAGATCTGAATAACAAACATATCCAGTAAACACCAACTAAATTAAACACAAAAGGAAACATAAAGTAGAACAACAATGATAAACAACTGACCAAGCCATACTGACAAGATTTCAGTTTTTACAGTTTACAAGTTAATATATTTCAATGGTCTTCAAGGAAATATATATTAGACTAGGTTCTAAATTTAGGTTCAACCAGAAAGATCCATAAACCCAAGATGGAGGTTATCAGTACCGAATTTTTGGCTTTGGCACATTCATACACTAAGTGTACTAGCAGAATTGAAATTCCTCATGCAAGCCAAAGATTTGAAAAAAAAAAAAATCACAGCTGCTTCAAACCATAACAATACTAGTATGGATGAGACCTCAAATATTAGCATCGCTGAAGCCATGAATTTCATTCATACAACAAGGGTAGCTATAAACCAAAACAAGATAGAGAAAACAAAATCGCTGTCAATAACAGGACGACTGGTAACAGTCCCAAATGTGGTGACACATAATAACAAACCTGCTGAGGCTGGCAACAGAAAGACCACGGTCCAACGCCTCTTTGCAAACCTGTGAACCGACGAATCCATTACCACCCAACACTAGCAACTGAAACAATTACAAAATAAATTTGGGTTAGTCATGGTTGAACTGAGGGCTATTCAGGACTTCAACTGAAGCAGAAAGGCATGACTGACTGCTTCAGGTTAATTTGGGTCAAATTGATAACAAGAAAATCTCAACAATTTAACAAATTGCACATCTGAGTCACAAAGTCTGTGACCACTTGAATAAGGTACCAGTGTGTCCAACTGGGGTTTAGAACATAACTGAGCACTTAATTGGGTTAAGTGGACCTTAATTCCAACATTGGGGTTTCATCATATATGGCACCGGTACTTGTACCTGATCAGAAGCTGGTGGGTCCATTTTGACAGTCTCCGCCTCCTCCACTTTAAAGGGTTCTTCTACCCGTTTAGGATCGCCAGAGGAAGTATCAGTTGAAAATAGCCTTCCATTACCCAGCACATGTGATGAACTATCAAACAGAAATAAAATAAAAAAAACTGTCACGATATAAAGCATGTGACGTGCAACTCGTTTCCAACGTCACAGCAATAAAAATCAAATTTTAGTTACACAAAATGAACGCAGAACAATCTCATTTCAGCTCTAATTGTGAAACACTGTCATGCGTCCCTCTTCATATGAAATCCCCTCAATAACAGGAAAAGGTTTGCAAATTTCAGAAAATCAAAAGCAATCTGAGAACCGCATTGGGCTATAATTAAACACTCATATAATACAGATGAAATATGCATCAACACTCATATAATTAAACACTCATATAATACAGAAGGAGGCGATCGCATATCTCAGGAATTTTTTTTTGACAATCATAGCTTATTTTACCATAATTTTTTGACAAACACAGGGTGACACAAGCGCTATTATGTTAAATTAAGTCAATTTAGGAGTTGGGGGAACGGGACGAGAACACGAACCAGCAGAGGCGAGAGAGGGAAGGTCCGGAGGAATGGATCAAACGAGAAACCGCCGACTTCATATTATGGAAGAGAATCAAAGAAAAGCTCCTTATTTGTGTCTTATTAATGTACTTGTCGATGCAGAGAGTCTATGAAAATTGGAAATGAAGTGGGAAAGAAGCAAGGGACGGAGGGGAACGGGGAGGGAGTTAGATAGGTGGCAAGAGGAGGAGCCTCGGGGAGTCCGTATCTCTGCATTAACTCAAACTTTGAGTTAACGCATCTCAACCGTCCAATAAGAATCCAAGCCAATACGGCCAAAGGTGGTATGCACGGTCACCTTTAATATTCGTGCCAACATGGATCGGACGGTTCGAATTCATTCTTCATTAACTCAAAGTTTGAGTTAATGCAGTGGAACGAATTCGGCCTCGGGTGTGTTGAAAGATGTGTGGCTCCAAGAAATGAAACGCCGCGCACTTACGGGCGAACGCATGGCACTGCCTTTTTTTTTTTTTTTTTTTCTTTTTTTGGAAATTTTATGTATATCCCTCAAAAACCTCGAAATTTTGTATATCTCCTCTAAAATTCAGAGCATCATATTTACCCTCTAAATTTCAAAAACTCACAAATTTATCTAGTTTATTTATTAAAACTAATTTTAAATTCATAAAATTCGTATTTTATTATTTATTAAAAAATAAAATATGTACTATGTATAAAAAATAATGTTTAGTCTTTTAATTGACCGATTTTTAAAGGGCAAATGATTTATTTCTCTACTTGTGATGCATACACAGTGTGCTTGTGTGCACATCATAAGGAAGAAAACAAATCATTTTATCTCATAGTCTGCCAATTAGAAAACTGGACATTTATTTTAAACATGTTACATATTTTTTATTTTTTATAATAAAGGGTAAATTAGTACTTTATAAAATTTTAAATGTTTTAATAGAAAATACAATAAATTAGATAAATTTGTGAGTTTTTAAAATTTAGAGGGGTAAATATAATATTAAAAAATTTAAAGGGACGAATGAGTAATTTCAAGAATTTTGAGGGGCATACATCAAATTCCGCCAAATTAAACATAGCCTTTTTTTTTCTATTATTGTAATTTTGCTTATTTCAGTCAATTCCGAATCGCTTTGAATGAATCAGAACCGTCCATTGAGTCCCAAATTATTGTTTTGAATTTGCCAAAACACTTTATAGACGGTGCGAATCAGGCCCAAGTTTATATAGAGTGTGATATTAAAAAATTATTGTTTATTGTTAAAAGTCGTTATTTAATGTCACAGACTTTTTGTGTTATAAGATATCGCAAACTTGGTTTTTTTATTCATGAAATTTGAAATATTTTATATATATTTAATATCATTAACAGAGCTAGTTAACTGTGACAGATTAATTATAATATATTCAATTTTGTGCCACTTGTTCTAGTATAAAATGAATTCTAATAATTAGGAAACTTTCTTGATGCGTCTCTCATAAAAAAGAAGAAGAGACCAACGGTTCGGATTCAACATTTGGATTTTAATAAGTGAAATATATATGAAAAAAGGGTTTGTTTAGTTGTCACAATATTATGCGGGATGAGATTTTATGAGAACATCAACCTTCAAACTAATTTGCGAGAACCCATACTCATGGTATATATGAAATGAATGTTCGATTGTACCAAAAAAATAATTGTTAAAAAATATATTTCTCTTTCTAAAATACTTGACATAAATACATTATTCTTTTTAATAATTATTAATATAATTAACTAAAGTGGATTATATAATAACATAACAATATTTATCAATTATTGCTTCATAACGAGACTTTTGCTCATAATTGTTATCCAATTAATGAAAAAATCAATTAAAAATTAAATTAAAAAATTGATCATTACTGATGCTTAATTTGCTTGAAATAAAATACAAATATGTACGTTTTATAAATTAATCATATTGAAAATTACTGCTGTTAATTAATATTCTGAATATTGTTAATATAACAGCAAATGCAATAATTAGCATATGAATTGATAATGACACAACTCAAATTAATCAAATGTTATTTAATCTCAAGCAACATTTTTTTAATTGCTAATAAAATCAAATTCCCACCGTTTACAAAGGAAAAAAAATGATGAGTTCCAACTTAGATGTTCCTTTTCCCATCAATTTACACTAGAATAGGAATGAAAAATATAAAATAAATTCTATCACATTTAATACAACTTCCATCCAAACTGGCCACGGAAATTTTGTCCCAATTAATTCAAAATTCCACTCATTTCGATGGAATTGAGCCATTGAGGCCATCCGAACGGGGCCTCAATTTGTGACATTGGATTATTGGAACCGTCCTCTTATTAAAAATGTTTAGTTGCCGTGATATTTCAAGATTTCTCTACAAATAAGACATAATCGTTTAAAAGTTTGTTAGAAAGTTTCGTTTTATAAGTTCTCTTGATAGGGAATGAAATTGTTCTAGATGCTAACTTTTCAAATATTTTTTTCTATACAAAATTAATATCGAAGAAGCTTTATAAATTGTAATACATACCATGTAATTTTTATAGTACAGGCTATGCAATATTGCTAAAAGTTGCTCGCGTGGTTTAAGGTTTACAACAATTTTTTTTTTATCCTGATTCCTTCATAGTTATTCTCATTTTCTCTTTTCTATTATGTTTCTGTTTTTCTATTTCTTTAAGGCTCGTCACTTTTGAGTCGTTATTAGTTTTGTAAACCAGGTTTTAGTTTAAAATCTGAAACTATTTCTCCATCAATTAGTTTTACTATTTATTAAATCAGTTTTAAAATTGTTGATTTTAATATAACATTTGGCAGCCACTGCCAAATTTTTCAAAAAAAAAAAAATTGCTGATTTTAATAAACAGTGAAAAATTTCTGAATCATTGAAAACAACGATTTTAAAACTAGCTTAATAAATAGTAAAAAAATTCAAAAAAAATGTAAAATTTGGTCTTCAAGCACATTTTAATACATATTGAATGTTGAACGGTTTGGATCGACTGTTTAGACTTTAAAAAATATAAAAATCGAAGCATTTGTTCCAGGGTCTAGGAACAAACGTTTTGATATTAGCCAACCCCTTCTCTCTCTCTCTATATATATAAATATAGATGTTGGCTAATATCAAAACGTTTGTTCCTAGACCGTGAAACAAACGCTTCGGGGTTTACATTTTTAAAACCCAAACAGTCGATCCAAACCGTTCAATATTTAATCTATATTCAAATGTGCTTGGAGACCAAATTTTACATTTTTGAGAATTATTTTACTATTTATGAAGTCAGTTTTAAAATCGTTGTTTTCAATGATTCAGAAACTTTTTAACTGTTTATTAAAATCAGCGATTTTAAAACTGGCTTAATAAATAGTAAAAAAATTTCAAAAAATGTAAAATTTGGAATTCAAGCACATTTTAATATAGAGATCACATCTAATGGTTTGGATCTACCGTTTGGACTTTAAAAATCGAAAAACTAATTGGTTGCACCACGGTTCCAGAACAAACGTTTTGATATTAGCCAACCTATATATATATATATATATATATCGGATTTTGCTAATATGCTACGCGTAGCATAGAGCTCCTCCGTGCTACAACTTAATTTTTTGAGTTTTCAAAATTCTAACGGTCGATCCGAACCGTTCAACATGATCTCCATATGAATATGTACTTGCAAACCAAATTTTACATTTTTTAGAATTTTTTTACTATTTATTAAGCCACTTTGAAAATCGCTGATCCAATGGTCCAGAAAAGTTTAATGTTGTGTACAAATTATTGTTTTTCAAAGTGGCTTAATAAATAGTAAAAAAATTCTAAAAAATGTAAAATTTGGTTTGCAAGTACATATTCATATGGAGGTCATGTTGAACTGTTCGGATCGACCGTTAGAATTTTGAAAACTCAAAAATTGAGCCGTACCACGGAGGCCTCTATGCTACGCGTAGCACCGTAGTACTGTCCTATATATATATATATATATATATATATATATATATATATATGAGGACGGATTAACCATTTTATGGTGACACATCTTGACACTATATGTTTATAAGTTAGTTTTGCGATTTCAAAATTCAAACAGTCGATCCAAACAGTTCAACGGTTTCCATATTAAAATGTAGACCAAATTTTACATTTTTGAAAAAAATTTAGTATTTACTAAGATGTGTACATAATTGTTTTTTTTTCAAACAATTCCGGACCATTGAAAAACAACGATTTTAAAAAATATTAAAAAAATAGTAAACAATTTCTAAAAAATATAAAATTTGGTCTCCAAACACATTTTAATATGGAGATCATGCTGAACGGTTCGGATCGACAATTTAAATTTTGAACTTACAAAAATGACTTATAAATATTTGGTGTTAAGATGTGTCACCATAAAATAGTGCAAGGGGATCCCCTGTCTCTCTATATATAACACTAAATTCGTAAATCAGACTGACACAATCCATATTGTTTATTTGCTCGAATGCAAAACATTACAAACATGACGTGTTGGGAATAGGAGAAATATCAATGTTATGTCAATTGCAAGATTTTAATTTAGCAAAGAATCCTTTCCATAAAACATATGAAGTAACAATTTTGGCGACATAAAAGTTGGCTAATTGAAACAAACCAGCATACAATAGGCAGGATGAATGTTTTACTTACAACTGTTAGCTGCCATTAGGATGCTTTGATTACCAACTTAACTAGGTCCCTCTTGGCCACACAAACGAGGGAAAAAAATGCTAAAATTATTTAAAAATATTATTTACACCTGTGCGCAAAATTATATGCCGCAATAAAAAGTTTGAAAACCAGACAAAGCAAAAAGAAAGATCCCTTTCAAGAATTCCCACTGCCAATCCAAGCTTCACAAAAGGATACTTGTGGCGAAAATAACTTTGCAGTAAAATGTTATAGAACAGAACATTAGATAGCATTATCCATCCACGAAGGCAGCCTCAAGGAACCTCGCATACCTAGTTTCGTAAGGCATATTGCATACAATATGTGCAACAGGAATACCAGGAACCCGCAATTGAATAAGAGCTGTTAACAAAATCGAGGAAAAATTTAAAGAGTCCTGACAATTGTTGACACAAGATTTTCCAGTAAATGACAGTAATGATCCTTCATGTTTTACAAGATTTTTATTTTAGAAATAAGTTTAAATTGCGCAATTTTGGTGCATTGAAAAAATAAAACAAAGGAAAATGCCACATCCACACACTATATGTGAATGCCTTATTGAGAATAATTTCAAAAGATGAATATAAATGAATTTAATTTTTGTAGTTCTTGTCAGGTTTACAATATTGCTGATCCAGTATTTTCCATTATTATTTCCAACAGATTTTAATAGTAAAACAAAATTTATATTTGCATAAACTAAAAATGAAATATTCCAAAAAGAGAGGGGTCGAGGTGGGACTTACCAGAACTCCAAATAATATGTAAATGGCTTGCATGGTAGGAACTGTAGAGACGCCTAGCGCTTGAAGGATATAGGTAATAGAAGCATGTATATTTATCGTAATCTACATTTTATAGTCAATTAGAGAGAGAATCTTGAACATCAAATTAGTAAGAACTAAGAACTCCTATGCAATTCTGAAAAGGATCTCAGCATATCTGATGTACCATTGCAAATCTAAGTGCATGCAAGGAGTGGGGACACAAGATCAGTTGGCCCCACTTTTGCAATATGTGGAATTCTAAATAAAGATGTTTCATTGCTTACATGCAAGCCCCCGTAATCCATTATTATCTCACCAAATAAAAGGGTCAGCAAGACATAATCGAGTATCTTTCACCTCATGTCCTGACCATATGGGAAGTTCCTGGTCCACCCATACATGAATCACACAACTACATAGGTGAGTACCTATACCCCATTTCTTCCAAAAATTTCTCGATCTAACCCTCCTTTCTCCCTGATATGCAGAGAGAAAAGTGATGAAGCACAGAGAATTGGGCATTTTTAGAGGAAGGCAGTGATATTTCCCCAGCTTTTAAGGGTCTAAGCCACATTTCTCTTTTTACAGAGGGCAAAAAACATTTAGAACTTTAGCATAACACTCTATATTATTCAAAATTATCTTTGAAGTAAAGGTTATAAGATGAGTACCAAAGAAAGTATATTTTCTCTTATCAGGAAGGATGATACCAAAACATAACCACATGCTCCAACTGCACGTGCCTGGATATTAGAATGATAATATCATAAAATCAAGAACTAACATACTAGATTCTGTACCATCCTCATCAGGTCCTGTCCCTTTATATACAAGCCAGAATGGGTATCTGTACCCCGGTTCACCTTTTCTTATTGTCTTAATTTTTAGGCTTAAATGCACGGCTGAGAGTTCATTTAGTTGGGACAGCTTATTTTATGAATCATGTATGTCAGTCCCAGTAATGGCACAGACCAACCATTTTACAGAAAAAAAAAAAAATAAAAACATCCAAGAGAAAGTGTTGGACCTTTTAGTAAAAATAGTCATGTCTTAAGAGAGAATAAAAGAAAACCAAGACTATGCAGGTATTGAATATAAAGGAACTAAATATGAATAATTCCTAGTAAAGAAACTAGAGGATTGCAAAAGACTATTACAATGGTAGTTAGGAGGATAGAAAGAGCCCAACTGATTTCAAGTCTGTAACCAAAATAGAAAAATCACAAAAGTGTCATTGTCATCTAGGTGGAACAGTATATTAATGAATACTACTTTAAAGAAAATAAAAATAAAGAAAGACAGTAATAATCTCATATAAAGGCACGATAAATGGTATGATGGTATGCATCTGTCATTCTGCACAGGACCAGTAAGTTCTAGACCAGCACGATGCAGATTTGTGAATGCTAAATATGTAACTCAATTTAGCTTTGATGTGGCAACTAAGAACTATTTGTTCTCAATTAAACAAAAATATACTAGAAAATATGCAATTCAATCAAGTATTTGATGGCATCCAATTTTAACCCACATTAGTCCTGATGATACTTAAATTGATAATATTGATGTGACTTACAATCATCCTCAAATGACCCAGACCTAAATACACACAACATTGTAGATAAACAATGATAGTTCCATGAAGAACCAAAGGTGTAATAAAAGAGATGCATGATTTATTCTTATTTTAGCTAAAACCATTTCTGTAAAACATACAATGTAGCCATTTGCGGGCATAGGCACAGGACCTGACTAAAACAGTAGAAAAGCGACATTAAAATCCTTGGTCATTGACTTATTGGATTTGGATCTAGAGAAAACTCACCTCCAAAGAGATCCCATAACAAAACCAACTATGCCATGCATTAGCTGGAAAAATGCAAAAGTAAAAAAAAAAATACAAAGATTAAATATGACAATACATGTGGCTCAAACCATCTAGCAGTCACATTTCCAGCACAAATGGTTCTACTCTACCAGCTTAACAATAAACTATAGCACAATTTATGTTTCTTTTTCTAGGGACATTCAGCAGAATATTGATGTCCAAGTCCACTTAGGATATGATACATAACCAATCTCAGGAAGCACCAACAATCGGGCACCATTGTATTTATTTTGTTACTTACCCGTAAGATTTTGATTATGCAATTGTATAATGAGGCAAGTAAAGTTCTTTTAAGAGCATATACCAAGTAATTCAATGCTTTAACTGGACCCGCCAATGTAAGCAGCAAAATAGCAGTGGCCACCTAAACAAAAGAAAGAAGAATTAAAGTTACAAAGAGAAAAAAAAAACAATGAAATAATTTCGTAAGGGCAAACTACTATCATTTAAATTCAATATTCAACCTTTCAGAAATTGACAGTTGAGCAACCCAAACTAAACTATATATCCTGCAGTTGACATGAGGGACTGGTTCTCCATCTATATTACATCCCAAATGAACTACTCTGCAGTGATATTTAAGATCCATTGCAATAAGATTAAGAAAATCAGATGCCTTTGTTACAATTACCCTAAAAGAAACTAGAAAGAAACTAACCATGGTTTTCCGGCCAGCTGAGAGACCCCACCTGACCGAAGAGATAACAATTGGCAATGGGAAGAAACAGCCAAAGTAGTTCTGTAAGTTGCAAGAAAGAAGTAGAGAGCAAACATTAATAGTTAAAAAAATATCAGAGATCTCCCTCACTGAGTTGTTACATTTTAACCAACAAATTAGAATTTTCTTACACACATCTTGCCTCAACACATTAGAATCTAATAATGATTAATTGTGTGGGTTGGATTTGGATGCGCATGCATGGTTTGGCATTTGCTAGTGGTACTTTTTTTAGATGGAGCATTGTTGGTGATTTTCCACCTCTCAGCCTTAATTTTGACATATATGAATTTGCAGGTACTTCTTATCTTATTCCTTGGTAACCGGTGTCATTTCAACCATTTCACATTGCACCGAAGGTGTTCGGAAAATGCTTATGAAAACCATCTCAAAGTAGAACACTCCCTACACAAAGAAAAAACCAAAAAGAAAAATGGGGATCAACAACTGACTTCTATGGAGAGGGAATTGCTGAGGAAGTACGCGAGGCCTGACACGGATGCAAACATTGCGCACTCCACCAGGCGAAGCGTCTTCTGAAAGGCCTCATCCCCTCCATCTCTATCAACCCCCCCTTCACTCTTCCAATGTGTCGAGCTAAGGCGCCTCTCTGGTTGGCTGGCGTAAGCCCTGGAAGCAGCAAGAGGCGATCGAGGTATGAGCGTTGGGGAATTGGTGAATGGCGACGCGAGGATAGGGATTGAGATGGGAAAGAGAGAGGGACGCTGAAGGAGAGAGGAGGGAACTTGACGGAAGTGGAGGATGGCAGCTGGAGTGGGCATGAGAGTATCAGGGAAGAGGATTGGTGTTCGGTGAGTGCGCTTACAGAATCGCAAACTCGCAATTCACTAGCCAGTGGTGAGGGAACACGGAGCAGACTAGCAGAGGTATCAGTCGTACCAGCACAAGAGTTTTTCTAAAGTTGAAAACTGATGAATACGAATTTGACTGGCGGTCCGACTAAAAAAAAAAAACTATAAGCCCGTTTCATATAATGAAACTGGTAAATTACATTATAGAGGAATTTACTCCAAACCAAACCAGTATTATAACATATGATTTTTATGCGGTACGCAGAAGGCATCTGCATACCGAATATGCGGCATGTGGCTGCATATGCAGATTTTTATGCGGATTTATATATGCAGATTTTAGTAGTATTTGTAATTCATACAACGGTCCATTCATACAATTTATAACTTCAATTACATTCATTTAAAAAATTATACAATCCTGCAGCAGTCCATTTGCATATATAAGAAATGGGCTACTCTAAAAATTAATAATAAGAGAAAAAACTTGCTGAATTTGCACATATACAACAGTCCATTTGATCCATTAAGATTGTCTTTTATTTTTTGAACTGAATGCCCTGAGGCGTGAGTGGAAGATTGTCAGCATTTAATAATAATAGATGAACTTCGCGTCAATCTAGGCATTGAATCTGAATTTTGCTGTTTATTCTTTAGTCCCACATCAATTAAATAAATAAAAGGAACCGACTGTGAGGTTATAAAAGAAACTGGAGACTAAGGTAAATCTCACTTGACTGGATTTGTCTAGATGAGTCATTAAAATTGGGTTGCGGATCCGAATTTGTATTATGGATACGATTCTAGATTTTTTTTTAATAAATAAAATATTTTAAGTGGGCTCTATTTGGTTTTGGGTTAATACCAAGACCGAATCCGCATATTAAATCTACATAGTCAGATTTTATGCGGTTGAGGATCGCAAACGCATATGCAGCCGCATAGAACTGCATTTAATAACACTGCTCCAAACACAATAAACAAAACAGTATGGAGAGATAAGGACAGCATCATTCTTCATCAGCATCGTCAGAATCATCTGAATATTCGTTGGGGCCATTACGGAAAATCAAGATCAAGAGGGAGCCATTCTTGAACAGCCACCTCAAGGTCCTCCTTAGGCCATTACTTGCAGAGGTATTTCAAGATCAAGAGGGAGCCATTCTTGAACAGCCATCTCAAGGTCCTCCTTAGCTGTAATATAACATAAGAGACAAGATTTGTAAAATAACATTTTGAGTGGAGTAAATTCGGATATTATTAAAATAAAGATCATTGCGATGCTTCCAAATACTCCATATGACAGCTTAGACAACGATTAGAAAGGCTGTTTGTTTTGTTTTGTGTAGTGTTAGGGCAAATTTGACTACATCCTCAATTAATCTCCAATTCTGATACTGATAGAGACAAGCTCCGATGCACTACCACACTTTATGTGCATAGAAACACCTGAAAACTAAATTGATTAGAATTTTCTTCCAATTCATAGAATTGACAAGTCAAGTCTCCAACCCAGCCCCTATTTTGCAAGTTTTTTTTAGTCAAAAATCATGTGTTTTGCCACTAGCCACATGAAAGCCTGTATCTTGGGAGGAACTGGTAACTTCCACCAAATAAGTGGATTTTGCACTTGTACTCCTCTAAAATTTAAGAATGAATACATAAATTTAACAGTGAAATACCCACTAGCTTCCCAACTCCAAGCAATATTATTAATTTCATGAGTGAAAGAGTTGGAGCTTAATATTGTTAACACCTGGTGTCATTCATGTAATAGAATTACTTCAAAACCCTTCTAAATTGATTGCAAGACCCTGAGTAATTATAGCCTCTTATACAGTAACCATGAGAGAAGAACATAGATCATATAAGAAAGGAAAGGTATTTTTCAAGGCACAGTCACCATGCCAAATATCATGCCACAATAACACCTGCCCTTGACTACCTGGATCAACTTAATACACAGTTGGCAAAAAAAAAAAAATTGATAATTATGTTCCAAAAAGAGGAATAAGGCAAAGAATTGGAAGTATTATAGTACTTATAAGTGACTACAGATTTCCATAGACTATGATAAATAAGGTCCTTAAACCTCCACATCCATTTAACCAATAAACCCACATTCATTTGTTGTATATTGAACAAACCTATACCACCAAACTTTTTCCTCATGCACAATGTAGGTCAGTTACATAGAGCATATTTTCTTTTGGTGCTTGTACCTTGCCATAGAAAAGTTCTTCTAATTCTATCTAATTGACTGATTGTTTTAGGCACTTGATATAGGGACGTAGCATATATGGATACAACAGATAAAACTGCATTAACAAGTGTAATCCTACCACCGAGGGACAGAAGTTGTCCCTTCAAATTTTGCAATTTATTGCTAATCTTATCAACAAAAAATTCTCAATCCTGAAATGATAATTTTTTCTTATGTAATGGGACACCTAGATATTGAAAAAGGAAATTTAGATAACTGACATATTAAAGTTTGAGCCAATGCAATGGTCTCATGATGTGTAATATTAATAGGAAACATTTCAGTTTTATCAAGATTCATTCTAACTCCAGAAACCCTTCAAACATGATCATTGCCCACCAAGCTGATGACACACATTGATGTGTAGTTTTAAAAAATAGAATGGTGTCATCAGTATAGTTGCAATTGGTTATAATCTTGTTGTTGACACATAGTGGACCTAGACCAGTAATTACATCTTGATCCCTGCCAGATTTAAAGAGTTTGCTAAGGGTATCAGTTGCCAAATTGAACAGATAAGGAGAGAGGGGCTCTCTTTGTCTCACTCCTCTTTTACAAGAGAGGTAAGGGGTGAGAGAGAGCCATTAATTGTAATACAAGAACTGGAACTAAATAACCATAGTTTTATCCAAGCAATCCATTTATCACTAAACCCTCTACTATGCATTAGGTTTATCAGATATACCCAATTTATCTTATTGTATGCACAGTGATGAATGATTTCATGGCTAAGGACTACATTGTCCAAGATGTATCTATTTTCAGAAAAGCAGATTGATTGGCATCTATAATCCTTTGTAGAATTGGTTCTAATCTGTAAGTCAGAATTTTGGAAATATATCTATGATTGAAGACTAGTATTATCATTGAAGGTTTCCTTACCATTACATTACTTGAAGTGTGTGGCAACTGCCAATTTTAGATTTATGTGATTAAACTTTGCCAAATATATTGTCAAATTTTTCCACTTGAAAACCCTCAATAATTGTTCATTTATCTTTAGATTGTGTCATATACTTGCTTCATATATAATGACCTTTTGTGAATTTTGATTATATAGAGAAATTATGCCAGCATAGTGAAACAATGGACGAACAAACAATCCATACACAATTTCTGTTACAGTTTCTGTTACTGCTTCATACTTTGAGATGCTCTATTATCTAATGTTAAAAGCCACCTTATTATGGTTGGTGTTGATGACACACTGTCGTTAGATCTCGTGGGGTGATCGTAATGCTTTGAAGAGACGCACTATTCGATCTATAACTCTTCGAAGAATAGTATTTGAAAGTGATTTGTTCTGTGTTGAAAATATGTTGTTGAATATGTTATTAGTTGAATGATATAGCTATTTTTCTATCTTATCATTTAAAATTTTTAATGGATATGAAGTGCATGGTTTATGTATTGGAGAGATATTCTCAGACAGTACTTAGTACTTAGTTCTGATTTTGCATACTCTTACATAGAATTGTCAATGTTTTTTGCGTAAGCACACATATGATAATTGTTTTCTGGTTCACCTAGAATTTTTTTATATCTTTAATTTTTAATCAGGAGTAACGATTTATGGTATATAATTTTTTATGCCTGAAACTTTGACTAAACAATTAATTTTTATGCCTATATGAAACTAGCCTCGTACCAGTCCAAGAAGATATTAATTGGTATTATGATTTGATTAGTTCGGTTTATATTTACGTGAATTAAATAAGTTTTTTTGAACAAAATTTAATTAATAATTTAAAAGCAGGAAAAAATGTCTTGATAGCCATTGCAATGGCCATATGCGAATCAAACATGGTAATGACACATTTTCTAGAATACTGAAGCGATAGTCATGCGCGAACCAAACATTGTACTGACACATTCTCTGGAATGGTATTCCTTGGAATCCTTCTATTTTCTAAAATGGTCTATAGCGCGAACCAAACGCCCCCTAAAGAACTTTATCAGTTACATTACTGAGTAAGTATATCCCATGTTCAACTTATATAACCTCAAGTCCATTACAAACCGATAATATTAGTTTGTCAGAACTATACCACACTGCCACACTGGTGACAACCACATGCTATTCTCTTCTTTTCTTTTCTTTTTCAGTCTTTTCTTTTTGAGAACGGAGTAGGTCCGATGCCCATCGGACCTACTTTTAGGTTCAACGAGCATGATGATCGTCCGATCTAATTTAAGTTTGTGCGCACAAAAAATGAAACAGATCCGCACAAATTTTAAAGCGTTCCACACGAATCTTAAAGCACATCGACGGTGATTAAACCCTTCGAACTAGAGTAGGTCCGATGGGCATCGGACCTACTCTCAAGTGTTTCTTTTTAAGTTTAAACACCAAGTCAACACAATACTTAAGAAGCCTTCACTACAACAAAACAGGTCTTCAGCGACCGGTTTGGTCGCCGGTCACTGAAGACCCCCCTCTTCATAAAAAAATAAAAAAAAAATTGTTTTCGGCGACGAAGGGTTCCGCTGCTGTAGAGCTTGTCTCTACAATTTACAAATGTAATCTGGTACATGACCTGGTCTTTGAGTCTAATCAAGCCTGTATATATGCGTAAATTATCTGTACACTACAAGAATATAGGGCAAACAAGTACCAAAACAAGGACATGTAAAATATTTGATATATGTTGTCAAACTGTGAAACAAATCCTAAAAAATTATATACATAACCTTAACCTAACAGATAAATCATGTAAACTAATAACTACAACCTGTAAACCTATTATATGAATTATGTAAATTAAATCAGTAAATAACTCACTAAATTTAGAGGTGACAACGTCATCCTCATCAGAGTCATCATTTTCCGGCGGGATCTCCTCCTCGATCTAAACTTAGTTATTTTAGTTCTTTTTTATTTAATTTTAAAATATGTACTCAAAGCTCCTGTTGCATGATATTCACTGGATCTAGGTATAAATTATTCCATTATCAACTTAATTTGAGAAAACAACCACATAATATGATGCATAATGGGAACACTGAAACTAAAACTTAAAATAAAGAACAAAGGCCGTGATCTAACCATCTTTGTCCGTGTCAAATAAGCTGATCGTAGGATTCCTTGAACTCAGCAATCTGATCGTCGGTGAGTGGATCCACCATTTGATTCTTTCTAAGATGAGAAGTAGGCACAAAAGAGAAAAAAGAGAGAATAATCTATGAGTAGTGAAGAGAGAAGATTAAGTAATAATTAAGTATATTAATTTGATTTAGCATTTTAGGATTTTACCTAGAGGCAAGATCGGTAGTTGTTCCATTGAGCAGTACAGTCTTCTTTGTACCATTCACCTTTAGAGAACTTGTCTGAGTACCACCTGTGAGATCGAAAGTAAAATGGTATATAACCCCGATTGGGTAAATTAGGTTTTTCAATTGTCGCGATTGAAAGTAAAAGAATACCGAAAGAAGCAATCGTGGTAGGCTGATCGGAGTTCAGAGCATGCGGTGATGGTTATGGCCACTGGCGGCGATCCCCTCTCTTCGTTTTCTTGTCGCCTCTTCCGTACTTCCCCATCGCCTGATCGATCTCCTCGCCTGAGTTTCTTTCAGCGAGTCTAGCTTGATCGTTCAGGCTCTTCTACTGGTTTTGAATCGATCCGGCTGATCGTAGATGAAAATCGCGAGAGAGATCGCCAATTTGGAGAAGAGATCACTAAATTGGGAAAGAACAGAGGAGAGAGATGAAACAACACTAATTGGAAACTTAGTTATACAAAAAAGGTTAGAAATCGTTAGAGTATGTTAGAAGGGTTATCCGGAACGTCTGAGTACAAAGTGGATACAAAGGCCTGGGTACATAAACCTTTTCTCTTAATAATAAGTTTTGAGATTTTGAGAATGGAGACTACTTTTTGAGAATGGAGTCTACTTTCAAAATTCGACGCATTTAGGATCTATTTGGCTGTCCCTAAGGAATGGGTGTGGGTGTGGGATCAAAAAAAATTTGAACTTGAAAATTACTATTCACATGAGGAAAAAAAAAATTCACTCTAAGTTAAATTTTTTTTTCCCACATAAACAGTAACTTTTGGAGAACAGCCAAACAGACCCTTAGTGTGATATACTTTTGTCAGAAACTTCTGAAAATAAGAATACTATTATTATTTTTAAAATTATGCGGTGTATAAATAATTTTTTGAAGTACCATTCACAAATAATGAATTTAACGTTCACAATTTACACATTCTCCGAAGTACACTCACACAAAGCGCCGACCAGTCTGATACTTTAAAAGGTGCTCAATTTATTTCCACATTACAGTCAATTTCATCAACAATTTCTCCTTCGTCAATAAAAATTCACGAGAAAAATGGCCGAAAATATAACAAAAAATTGCTCGGGTGTTCGTAGCCGGAAGCTAGAGTTCTTACGAGTTTTGATTCCTAATCCTTTTGTAAAGCTGGTAAGTAATCTAAGTTCCCCAGTTTTATTAATTTTCTTTGTGTTTGTTGTGATTTCTTTTTTTGTGAATTTATCTTTTATTACCTATCCACCTTGTTGCCTCTGTCGACGGATAGTAGTGTAAACGGGTGTTTGCAACAGTATTTGTGTTTTTTTTTTTTTTTGACGAAATAATCCATCTAATGGTGATCCATTCCAAATCCGTCAAATTAGGAAGCAGGTTTTGTTTTTGACTCAACCCATTCTTCAAATAAAAATATCAGCTTGGCTAACATTGGTATACCAGTCGATACTGGATGAACCGTTCGGAACGGTATTGAAATAAAGGATTTGAGATCTCTGCATCATCTCATCTCCTTTTTCGTATTTTTTCTTCTTTTCCCCAGCGAATACCAGGCAAAATTGCTAAATCTCTCCAAAATGAGCCTCATAATCGTGCTACATTGTACAGCCCACATGGAAAGTTCTGGCATGTGGGCATACGCCATGAAGGTGACGACATGTACCTTGATGAAGGTTGGAAGGAGTTCGCAAAGGCACTCGATTTGCGTACTGGTTATTTTGTGCTGTTTCAGTACAAGGTGAACATGGTTTTTTCAGTCAAGATTTTTGACAATACAATGTGCCTCAAGGAGTATGTGCATGATTCGTTTAAGCAACCGATCCGGGATCTTTATGAGGAAACAGTTGAAATTGTTGGTGCGCCTTATGCTGAAGGTGAGCTTTCTCATTCAATTAGGGTAGCATGTTGAACCAGTCTAGTTCCAGTATGTATTGGTTTATATTTTATAAATTAGCATCCATGCCTGGCCATGCCGCAGCGTCCCAAAATCTTCATATAGGTGCCTAAGTTCTATTCTAATACAGCCATAAACCCCTAGCAAACAGCAAGTAAAAGAAAAAGAAAATTAGTTCCATTTTTTGGCTTGCGGTGTGTGGCTGTGCACCATCTGTTACTATTGGAATGAGTACAGGTGCTCCACTGGTACATTCACTTAAAACTGGCATTAGACCCAACTAGTTTCACCATGCATTTACTTATTCACATTTTACAACCTCTTAATGGTACTTTTTTTTTAATTCTCTTAAACGTGCTTGTAGATAATATGTATTGCTTGCTGGATTCATCATGCAAGAGGAAAAAACTAGAAACAAGTCATATTGTTAAAATAAAACAAGGGTTGGAGAAGAGAGAGGAGAGAATAAACAAGGAAACCCTGAAAACAAGCCCCCTTTCACCTTCTTTTCCACGTTTTGTAAAGATCATCAACTCTTCCCACTCAACTTCTAATTGCTTGGTGAGAAACCACCTTTAGTTATCATCCTAGATGTTTGTATTGCTTGCTTGATTGGTTTTTGGTGCTTAATTGCATGACTGAGCACAAATTGGGCAATACAAAGCTTTATTGTACAGTCGAGGTTTAGCCAGTGCTTATTTTCATTAAATTAAGGCTGAATAACTTAATTGCATATCTACCCAATACATGTTGCAATTTTACTGGCCCGATTATTTTCATTCGTACACCATAGTGGTTCACTATTTGTAGGTTCAATATATGGTAAGAAGTATTATGCTAAAGTGACCATTAGGACTAAATCAATGCTTAATCTGTTGGATTGATGTTATACTGAAAATTTGGTGGAACTGGTTTTCATATCCACTGGATGAAATTATTTCTTCTTCACCCTTGTCCGCGTCTAAATTTGACAGGGGATCCCAAAGAAATTTTGCATGAGGCATGGCCTGGTATCAGAATGTGAAATTTTCTTAGTCAGTACCACTGGAGAGTCGTGGCTTGCACAGTTTTTTCTCACACTTTGCGATGGGAAACTGAAAGGATTCAGAGATTTTGCCAGTGACAACGGCTTGAGAACAGGCGACAGATGCACTTTTCAGCTTGTCAAGAAAAACACTTTTCTAGTGCATGTGGCAAGTCCAATTTATTATTTACATTTATTTTTTTTTGTATTACAATTGCCTCAAAAATGACAAACGTAAATCACAAAGTAAAATTTGAAAAATGTTCATATTGGTAGTTTTCAAGAACCTCCCTGGCAATGCAGTAAGTTTTATCTAATTTGTTTGTTTATTTTACCAACCATTTGTTGCTCATATGGTGTGGGGATTTTTATAAAGCTGAGGTTGCAAATTGCACCCCAATGGGTAGAAAAGAATTTATATAGCCAGTTAAAAAAGGCTGAATCGAAAAGTTGCTGGACTTCGGGCCTTGCCTTCTTTCAAAAAAAAAAAAAATCTAA
The DNA here is from genome assembly GCA_025461045.1 of Carex parvula. Taxonomy (NCBI): domain Eukaryota; kingdom Viridiplantae; phylum Streptophyta; class Magnoliopsida; order Poales; family Cyperaceae; genus Carex; species Carex parvula. The sequence continues at coordinate 17,841 of JAJGRW010000492.1, read as the reverse complement.
CCTGCATCATCCCTCTGGCAACTAAACCCCCTCAATTTAACCGTTCAGCCTTAATTTACTCTAATTCGTGTTAGCACAGATCCAAAAGAATTAAAGAAAACACAAAAGGTCCTTATATAGAGATAAAGGATTGTGCGGGTACTTGTCCCAAATCTGATTGGTATACTACCAAATCCAGTTTTGTAATTTAAAAAAGGATGCTACTAATACTCCTCTGAATACAGATGTCATCTGGTGCTGAGAAGCAACAATATTCCCCAATATCTGTGCAAAATAATGTTAATTTGATTGTTCCAGAATTCGAAAGAGTTGTCTCCAAATGTTATCTTCACAGCATGGTATGTATTCTTTTAGTTCCACAGATTTTTATGTCAGTCAAAGTCAGCTATATTATCTTCTATTATCTGAACATAATCTTCAGAGTTCAGATAGTTTATATTTGTGTGTTAGAAAGCTTTGCAATCACACTAATGCACTCACCCCCGATCTGACTGGTATATAACCACAGTGGTTCCACAGATCGTGCAGTTAACCGTCAATTTCACCAAATTTGTTGTCATGTTGCCTATTTAGTTCATTGATCCTTTGGACATGTTTTATCTCTTGTATTGTTTTCAATGGACTTTTTATGTATAACAATTGCAGTACATACCAAATCAAGTTCGTAAGGCCATTGGCCTTGTTTCAAAATGTGGCCTTCTTCTGATGAACCAAGAAGGGAGATCGTGGCCTGTAGAGTTCTTCTTTAAACCCAACGGTGAAGGGCATTTAGGGTTTGGATGGGCAAAGTTTCGGAGGGAGAATAATTTAAAAGAAGGGGATCGATGCATTTTTAAGCTTGTAGAGAAAAATGTTCTACTTGTCAATGTGGTATGAGAACTTACTGCAGTTATCTTTTGTATTGGGAAAGCCACCTTGTCCCAGTCCCATAAAATCTCAACTATATTTAGTGGATACTCTTGCAAAATGAGAATTTCACTATGACATGTTTATGTATCAATTTCTTCAAAAGATAACCAAGCCTACCCTTTATTCTCCACGCCTCTATTTTTTCTGAATATAGACACACGGACACGGTATGGATGGCATGAAATTTCTACCTCATGAAAACTTAATTTTCTTTTTGTATTTTTTTTTGGGGAGGTACTTTTGGCATAAAAAGAGTCTGGCGAAGTTCTCTTTGTTTTCTTTTTGTATGATGGTTTAATATGTTTCGTGGTGAACTATATATGCAATACACCTTACATTCTGGTGATGTCAACCTTGTTTAACGGACTACATATTGTAACAAGTTACAACTTTTTGAACTGTACAATGTTGCTAAATCTCATTCATTGCATGTTAATATCCTGTTACTATAAGAATACTAATCAGTCTAGTCAGGTATTGGCTAATTCCTGCTCAAATTCCAATTTTTGAATGACAAATGAGCAGATAAGGATCAACATATTCTATTCGTTACAGTAAGCTAACACTTATACAATTTTCTTTCCTTCGCTGAATCAGATGCCCAAAAAAAGTACGAACATATTATGCAAGGAGATGCATACTCCAACACAAGAACCGAACAAGGAGATTATGAGTACCAAAGATTGCTTCAGTTCAGTTCTTTTAGAGAAAGAATTAATTGAAGTAATAGTTCCAAATACCAATGGATCTTTGATTTCAAGTGTTGTAGAGGTACCATCAATCGAGGCACGGGAGGAGTTACAAAACAGTATTATTTATTCGAATTCAACTGGTATTGAGAAGGTACAATCTATTGAGGCACTTGAGAAGGCACAAAAGACTTCGAGTTCAGTTTATGTTGAGAAAGCACAATCTACTGAAGCTCAAAAGGATAAGGTGCAGAATACTAATTGTTCAAGTTGTACTGGTACTGAGAAGGTACAGTTAATGAAGGCACCAGAGGCAGCACAAAAGAATATGATTTCAGTTTGTGTTGAGAAGGTACAATCTATTGAGGCCCTAGAGAAGGCACAAAAGAATTGGAGTTCAGTTTATGTTGACAAAGCTCCATCTACTGAATCTCAAAAGGATAAGGTACAGAATAATAATTGTTCAAGTTCGACTGGTATTGAGAAGATACAGTTAATGAAGGCACCAGAGGCAGCACAAAAGAATATGATTCCAGTTTGTGTTGAGAAGGTACAATCTATTGAGGCACAAAAGAATTCGAGTTCAGTTTATGTTGACAAAGCTCCATCTACTGAATCTCAAAAGGAAAAGGTACAGAATAATAATTATTCGAGTTCGACTGGTACTGAGAAAGTACAGTTAATGAAGGCACCCGAAGCAGCACAAAAAAATATGATTTCAGTTTGTGTTGAGAAGGTCCAATCTATTGAAGCACTTGAGAAGGCACAAAAGAATTCAATTCAGTTTATGTTGAGAAAGCTCCATCTACTGAATCTCAAAAGGATAAGGTACAGAATAATAATTGTTCAAGTTCGACTGGTATTGAGAAGGTACAGTTAATGAAGGCACCAGAGGCAGCACAAAAGAATATGATTCCAGTTTGTGTTGAGAAAGCACCATGTACTGAGGCTCAAAAGGAGAAGGAGCAGAATACTACTAATGATTCGGGTTCAACTGGTTATGAGAAGATACCTGTGAATGAGAAAAAAAAATCAAGTTCAATTTGTGTTGAAAAAGCCCTATCTATTGATGCCACTGGCGCTTTGAGTTCAAGTCTTGTAAAGGAGCCATCAATTGAGGCACAAGAAGAATTACAGAACAGTATTAGTGATTTGAGTTTAACTGGCATTGAGAAGGTGCAATCAAGTTCAATTTGTGTTGAAAAAGCCCTATCTATTGATGCCACTGGCGCTTTGAGTTCAAGTCTTGTGAAGGAGCCATCAATTGAGGCACAGGAAGAGTTATACAACAGTAGTAGTGATTTGAGTTCAACTGGCATTGAGAAGGTACAATCACTCAACGCGTCAGACGACGTGCAAAAGACTTTGAGTTCAGTTTATGTTGAGAAAACACCATCTACTAAAGCTCACATGCAGAAGGTACATAATATTAATTGTTCAAGTTCAACTGGTATTGAGAAGGTACGATCAATCAATACACAAGAGACACAAAAAAAATTGATTTCAGTTTGTGTTAAAAAAGCACCATGTATTATGCTCAAAAGGAGATGAGACGGAATAATACTAACAGTTCGAGTTCGGCTGATATTGAAAATACACTTATAGAGGAACAAAAGAAATCTAGTTCAGTTTGTGTTAAGAAAGTCCCATCTAAAGATGCTCAAAAGCAGAAAGTAGAAAAAAGAAAAAAGAATTGGAGTTTGCCTTCTGCAGAAAAGAGGCCATTGATTGTGGGGCAGGAGGTACAGAAAAAATGGGTGATTGGAGTTCAACAAGATTTCCCAAAGCTTGAGAAGATGGTTCTGCCTTATAATATTCATCATAATTATATGGTATTTAGTTTTCTTTTTAAGTTTGAAAAATGTTACAAATGATTTCATGTATTCAAACCTCCTACCAAGGTTAAACTGAGAAAGTGAGAATACGGTACCGTTTTTGTCAAGTCTAGGTACTTTCACTCGTTGAATACAATGTACTGACTGAATTTTCTTATTGAGTTTTGGTTAACAGGTTGACCAGCCTTTTAATCCATTTATCCTTTTTCTTGGAGTGTTTTGTGTTTGGTTGAAAAATTGATGGTAAATTTGGATAGGGTCAGGCTTAAACTGCATTAATTGAGGCTAAATTGGGTTGATCAAGACCTACTGCCGTACAATTATTAATATTAACTTAGAGAGCTGATGCAGGTGTTATCAAGGGAGTTCTGCAGGATGGCCGTCTGCATTGGCCTTGTCACTTGATTCTGAAGGATACAGACGGCAAGACTCGGCGAGTAGGTTACAGCCCTAATAATGGCAAAGGCAGTCTCAGGTGGAAGAAATTCACAGATGATAAGAAGTTAAAAGTAGGTGACAAGTGTATCTTCAAGCTTGTTGCTCGTGATACCTACTCGCCGTTGTGCGAAAATGAGCTCACCGAATATATTGCATCTTAATGGGCTGTTTAATTTAGTTTCATGTTGTTTCTATCCTATGGATAGAAGTTGGTGTAGGTAGCAGCACTAAATTTTGTTATCCTTATTATCAAACTTATAGATCCCTTATCTGACTTTTGCTATGATGCGGTATGCTTGTTTTGCTATGATGAGGTCCATTTTGAGATTAGTGTCAAATTAAAACCAACGACTCAGATCTCATTCTACCCGGTCAGGTATTGCACTGGATCTGAATCCAGGGGAGGGGTTGAGAATTTGTTGGGTTAAGAGAAATTTGCCGGTTCCATTCCTTTTAATAGCCACTGTGTTTGCTTAGCTTTCATAAGATTCCGTAGTAAAAAGGTCGATACTGTGTCAGCTACAAGGCGCCATAGAAGATACATTAGCATACTTGATCAATAAATATTGTGTCGTGCCCTTAAAATACAGCTAAAAGTATTACCGAAATGTGAAGAAGGTAAGTAGCGGGTTGCAAGGTATTAAGCCCGCCCGCCTGCGCCACACCCCCCCCCCCCCCCCCCCCCCCCCCCACACACACACACACACACCCCCCAAAAAAAATTAAGATATAAAAATAAACACCCAAGAGAATAAGGAACTATACTGTAAAATACAATAAAATGGATGAAGCTTTTTTTAGCAGAAAATGACACTATATTTGCAGAACAATTAATGCCAATCATACTGTACCATGTTAAAAATCTTTAGCATATATTGTTAGCAGAACCAAGTTTGAACAACACAAGAAATGTCAGAAAGAGTTCCCACTGAATTAATACAACAAACTCCAGTTATTCTTCTCTTGTTGGAGGGTCTGTTCCTGTAAACGGGCCATCAGCAAAGTACTCAGGATGCTTTAAGTTCACACCATACTGTACGAAACAGAAACATGCCAGTTAGGAAAGGCCTTTTTCACCCTCTGTTTAACAGTCTGAAAAACTTTAGCCCAATCTAGTAGGGAATAAAGGGCGAACCAAATCCTAAACCCAATTATTCAAACCAAATGCTTAAACTAGCTTTCTCAAAAAAAGATGCTTTGACTAGACTATATATTAATATGAATAAAAAAAATTTAAACACTAATACAAACCCAACTAGGAAACTCGAAAAAACACAAACCAACCTTCACAACAAGAAAGGAACAACTATTTTGCCACTACTAAGATGGCACAATTTGATACATTCCAGTAAAGAAGAGAAGCAACTACCTCACGAAGAGCTTTTGATAGATCTTCCATCGTTAACACGAGGCGTTTATCCTACATGAAATGAATTGATTTAGCACCATCAACGGGTTAAAGAAAGATATATAGATGGAATAAAATTATAACCTTAGGTTGCTTGCTCTTGTTATCTTTGATCGGTGCTGCTACCCTTGCCTTGCTATGCCTGATCCAGAAACGAAAGTGAACCGGTCAAAATTACAATAAAATCAAGGATAGCAATTTAAGCATTCAGACCCTTATCAGAATAGAACGATTGCTTGCAAAATGCAAAACAGAATTATTCTTTCCCTGGATCTCCTGGTCAGAACGGGAGAGAAGACGAAACTTTGTTTCGCTGGACATGAACTTGAGGAAACATTACGCCCCACCCCAATGTGAATCTCCATCAAAACTGGTGGGAGCTTGTGCGAGATGATTCAGAGGTAAGAAAAGAACTATTTTGCTATTTCAAGATTAAACTTGACTATAGCACAAAACACCACCTCTTTCACTCTGTTATCTTCTTTAATTGTTCTTCTCATCTTTCCGTTGTTAACTTCACCTGATCACCTCTCTCCTCTGCTCAAATCACCATATGCCTTCTCAAAAACATTACTTGTCTTCCTGCTGCTGCTATTTAGATGCAATCTAATCTATTTGATAATGTATGTTCCTGCTATTAGTTCCCATTTCATAAATTTGGTTTATATCTGGAATGTTCCTTGAGCAAAAAGTGATCCTTTAGGTAAATTAGTTTCTAAACCCTATCTTATCGAGTACTTCTATCATTTTTTTAATATCATAAAATTTCGGTTTGAAATAGAGTTATACATTATGATTATACTCTTTAACTGTTATCTAGCATAATTCACTCTTTTTAGTACAAGTATTTGGTAAATGAACATGCACAAGAAATGAATTTCCCAAAATTAAACACAGTATTCTATTGCACTTGGAAATTGATGATTCTTTTGCAATAAAATTACATGGACTAAGAAGTTTTATTTTTATTTTTACTGAGCAATTCTCGTTACACACAGAGCCCCTGCTGCATGGATTTCCTATGCATTTCCTACAGCATTTAACGGAGGCCATTTTTTATTGCATAGATATTTCACTAAATCCTACTAAAATTCTTTAACAAAACAAAATAAAAGACATAGGAGAAAGAAAACACTTAGCTGTGAAAACTCCGTCAAGAAAAGAACTTTATGCTTTCATTTTATAATGTTGTCTATGATAGAGATGCATTCGGTGGTAATATGAGGGTAATGCAATCATTTCGTAGCAAGGGAACTAATTTCCCTCTTACTATGTATTCTTTCCCATTAACATCCTGATGGGAACGATATCGGTCTCTGACTAAATGCAAGACAGTATTAAATAATAAGGCAAATCTCTTGATCAGAAAGGAGAAGCGAGCATGAGAAGAGATCAGATAGTGGAATTTTTTTTTTTTTAATATCAAGAGCAAAATGGGTTGTCTGACAAAATCAAGAGCAAAAAGTTGTATTTGGTGAGAAACAATTTGGCAGAGGTGAATGTCTGCCGCTGTGTGCCCATGTTGGCTTCCTTTCAAAACTAACATGGAGTTGTCACTTGATACATCGAGTCAAAGCTCCAAAAAGTTGATGTTTGTCTACATTCTGTAACTTTGCTCTCAGCTTTATTCTCTCGTGCCCTCTCTCCTTTGTACTCTCTTCCAATGGTATGCAGGTAAACTGAATGAAAAATCCCAGGAATTTGGGAATTCCAAATCATCTCCATTAAAATCTTTCTTTAAATCATCACAATTCATGGAAAAATTGATTCCTATAAAAACCTATTTACCTTGAAAAGCATTCAATTTGTCCCCATTACGTTCCTGATCAGAAAAATTCACTTAAAAATCATCTCAATTGAATTTCATTCTAGTTAGATACTCCCAAGAGAATTGCTCCAGTCAGACTTAACTATAGTTGTACCAGAGATTTAATGATTCATCCAACCTTTAACTAAGACCTAAGTGAAAATCCGAGTTAATTCTCAAATATGTTAGTCGTCAGAAGTTTTAAAGAGTGTGCCATTAATTAAAGCTAATATATGCACATTAGCTCATATATATTGATAGGTTTAGGACTTCATCGTTTATTCTCTACTCCATTAAAGAAAAAATGGGTCCACCAGCTGATTTACAACATCGTTAGAAAAACATACAATAATTCCACACGGCCAAGTCTTGTATACACATTGCAGCAAGAAAGAAAGAGTGAGCCGCTGTCAGGTTTTCAAAAAAAATAGAGAGAGAGAGAGAGACATACTGAAGAGCATCACTTGCAATGTCAGAGATGAACTTTTGAGTTGCCACAGCCACCAGCCTAGTACTGTCAATAAATGAACAACATATATTTACAATTATACGATAAAACTAAATCCATTTTCAATGGCTACCAAGACCTCTTTTAAAAAAAAAAATTTCTTGATTAGTCTTTTGTTTTGGTCACACTGCTCCCTTTTTTGGGCTCTAATACAAAAGCTTTAGTTGGAACTTCATTCAGGAAGAAACATCCTTTTTTGCATTTTATTTTTTGTCCTTCATAATTACTTCAGATCAAATTTGCACCCAGTAGGAACAAGGAATAATTAACAAATACCAAGCCAACCCCACTAAAGTCGCAAAAAAGGAGGAACTAAACACGATAATTTAGCAAACTAGGTAATGAGAAAATAGAAGAAAAGTGAGTACTCACAGTCTCAAGTCAGGGCAATTGAAACCACTTCTCCCCAAATAATGCTCCACCAGCTCATCCGGTATCTATAATTCATTACAATATCTATTCAGTTCCCAAAAATTGAGAAACACAGAGATATATTTGTACTTGATCCTTCATTATGAGTTACTAATACCATTTGGTACTGTAATCCGATTTGATCCTGCTCTATTTTGCAACAAAGAGGAAAAGAAACAAAAAAAAAGGCTCCTCTTTCCCACTCTATTATCTAATAATCCCTAACAAAATCTGATAATGAAAAGAAATTTATTCATTACTACACCGATCATAGGTTGAACCATACAACCATATATTCCATCGATTTCGTAAAAGAAAATGCTTCTTCGATAAAAGTTCTAGGCTTTTACTAAAAATTCTTAAGAAAAAAAAGTACTGTAGGTGTGTAATCCATGAGAGAGGATAGAAACTCGGTGAGCGCAGCGTCGTCGTCGTGCCGCCCATCTCCACCCACTGCCGAAGCCGCTCCGCTACTGTTTCCGCTCATCATCTCTCTCTACTTCGAGTACGGGGGCAATGACGTCGCGCTGCGCTGGGTCGACTAACTTGTGTTCGGGTCCCGTTTTTCGGGCTTAATTCAGCTAGACCTCGGGATATCGGATCGGACTCCTTTTTGTGTTACTGGACCTGAACCAGATTAACCACGGGATTGGCCTGGGCCTCGGGATATTGGATCGGACTCCTTTTTGTGTTGTTGGGCCTGAACCGGAATATCTTGGGTTGGAGTCTCTTACTTCAATTTCCGGAAAGGCCCAGAAATTCGAGTCCGCATCGTCTGCATTAACTCAAAAGAGCATATTTTGAGCTAACGCATCTTGGTCATCTGATTTTAAACGGAGTCAATCCGACTACAGCTTATAATTCAGGGTCCTTTAATATTAGTGTATATCTATTCTGCCCAAATCTTAAAGTGAATTGGACGGTCCAGATACATCAACTCAAAAGATTTTTTTTAGTTAATGCAGAGGATACGAATTCCAGAAATTCCTTTCAAATTATGGTTCGAGACTCGAACCGAAAATTTTTTAGTTAGCACCCCAGAAAATCAATATTAAATCAAAACCACCCAACTCACTTTTTTTCCATTCATACCACCCACGCGGACCCAGTCCGAGCACCAAATTGGACTGGTGGGCGGACTGGGGAAGCGCACCAAAATTGTGCATATAATTTGTAGCAATTTGCGCACCAACTTAGTACAAAACGCTGCTCAGAGTGTACGTATAATTTGTTGTAGTAGGATAAGATAACCCAATGAAATGTGCATACTTAGTCAATCTATCCACCATCACTATAATTACCTCTTTACTCTTGGACTTTAGTAAACTAGTAATGAAGTTCATGCCTATGCTGGTCCAAGCCTCCTCAGGAACTGGTAAAGGTTGTAATATTTCCAGGACTTGGAACTAACTCATGTTTGTTGAGTTGGCAGTTGTGACACTTCTGGATATAATGATGGATATCCTCTTTGAGCTTAGGCCAATAAATTTTTTTCTTAATTCTTTGGTAAGTGGTTGTGACCCAGAATGACCACCCACTGTTGAATCATGCCATGCTCCAATTATCTCTTGCCTCTACCCACCGTGACTTTCCACACACATTCTACCTTATATTTCAAAATTCCAGATGCTCACTAATTTTACTGTTACTGCCATCTTCATCTTCCAACTTCTTTTGCTCTTTTAGCTTTTCTATCCATCCATCACCCTTATAACTCTTTGAGATACCTTCCATCCAGGTTGGTTTTATCTCTACTACAGCTAAAACACTAGCTATGTCTTCTTCGACCTCAATTCCAATTTTGCCCCTCTCTTCTTAAAAGGGAATCAGCTACTACATTCTCACAACCCTTCTTGTACTCAATAACAAAATTCAAACCCAACAACTTACTAAGTCCCTTGTGTTGAGTTGCAGTGTAGATCTTCTGTTCTACCAAGTATTTGAGACTAACGTGATAAGTTTTAATAGTAAATCTTCCTCCCATCAGGTAGTGTCTCCATTTGGTTACTGCCACCACTAAGGCCAGAAATTCCTTCTCATAGGTGGACAAATCTTGCTTTTTAGGGCTCAACTTCTGACTGATGTATGCTATAGGCCTCATTCCTTGTTGTAGCACAGCACCAATGCCATTTTGGCATGCATCTGTCTCCAAGATGAATGGTTTAGTGAAATCTGATAATGCTAGAACTGGGGCTTGCACCATAGCTTCTTTCAGCCTTTGAAAAGCTGTCAGAGCCTCTGAACTCCACCTAAAAGTATTTTTCTTTACAAGATCTAGGTTTAGAAAATGATACTATAACCCTTCACAAACTTCCTGTAATACCCAGTTAGCCCCAAAATTTCTCTCAATTCTTTTAAAGTTCCTGGCACAAGCCATTGAACCATAGCCTCAATTTTTTTAGGATCAGTAGCTACACCCCCATTTGAAATGACATGCCCCAGATATTCAATTTGTTTCCCCCCAAAATCACACTTGCTCATCTTAACAAATAGGTTGTTGTCTTTTAGGATTTTAAGGGTTTGTTTTAAGTGGATAAGATGTGAACTCAAGTCTTGGCTGTAAATCAGTATATCATCAAAGAATACCAAAATGAATTTTCTGAGATGGGGGTTTAAAGATAGAATTCATCAAGGATTGGAAGGTTGCAGGAGCATTGGTTAGGCCAAAAGGCATCACATTGAATTCATACAGCCCATCATGTGTTTAGAAGGCTGTTTTGTGTTTATCTTCTTCACGCATTCTAATTTGGTGATAGCCAGACCTAAGATCCAACTTTAAGAAATAGACTGCATTTTTGAGCTCATCTAATAAATCATCAATGATAGGAATGGGCAATATGTTTGATAGTATTATCATTCAACTTTCTAAAATCCACACACATCCTCCAACTCTCATCTTTCTTTTTCACTAATAGTACAGGAGAAGAGTACGAGCTTTGTAAGGGTTCTATGAAGGAGTTCTTTTGTAACTTAGTCACTATTTTCTCTAACTCCAATCTTTGAAAATAGGAAAATCTGTAAGGTCTCAAGGCAATGGGTTTTGAGTCATCTTTGAGGAGGTAAGGTTGTTGGTTCTTGGAAAACAACTTCAAATTCATCTAAAATGACCTGCACCTTAGGATCTTTTGCTACTACCTCTTTCTCTTATTATGTAATGCTGAACAACTGGGCCACAATGACTTGATTACCTCTTTTCATTTCTTTTTGCACATCCACTTCCTGCTCACTTAATCTGATTTCAGCTACTACTTCTTCCATTACCAATTTAACCGGTTCCCCTTTGTGTTTCAAACACACAGTTCCTTCATCATAGTCAATTTTAGACCCAAACTTCTTCAACCAATCAACTTCTAATATGATGTCATAACATGGAACATCCAAAACTCTTAGGTCAGCTTCAATCTCCTTGTGTTCCCTCTCCCATCCTTATGTACCATCCTTCTGTACTGAATGGTCTCGTTACCCCTGATGGCTCTTTGATAGATTGGTGATTTGGTTGAGCTCCACTTCTTAGTATTACCCTCAATGATAATCTCTATTTTTCTAGCATAGCTAATAGCTATTTTAAGTGTGGGGGTTTCAAACAAATCAATATTGTTTCTAATTTCTTCCTTCAACCTCCTATGAAACTTCCCACATAGAACTCTTCATGGTCAATCTGAGTTTGTTGCATTAACCTAGCCTTAGTTCTCATAAAATTGGACACATATTCATCAACCTTGTCAGTTTGTTGTACTCTTTTAAACTCCTCCATAGGTTTGTCCACCTCATTAACAAATTGGGATAATACTTCCTCCTTCAAATCACCCACGGAGGATGTTGATTATTAATCTTGAAACTACGATGCATAGAGGCCATTCTTGATTTAAATTCTCAGCTACCTGGTAACATTCAAAATAAAAATCGCTCTCCTCAACCCAATCTACCGGGTTAACACCACTAAAAATGGGAAAATCTACTCTAGGTAGATATGCTCTCTGGTTCTGATTCTGGTATTCAACAGATTTCATGTCTTTCTTACCTGTGGATTCATATCCTATTTCTTCAACAATCGGTCGCTTAGGATCATATCTGAACCTTGGCTTGTCACCCTTGAATTGAGCGGTACTGCTATTATCACCCTTCTCTCCTCGTGTTGTGGTCATCATTGATTCGAGCATACTCATCATCTTGCTCATCACTTGATGGTTTTCATCCGTTGGCCCTCCATTCTGCCAACCCAAGATGCAAGCTCTTGTTGCGACATCTCGGATCTAGTGAACTTTTCGTGAAGACCAGGGATGTCCAAATCTAGCTCTCCTTTGGTCGGGCCAGCACCTTTCCCACGATTAGCCATGGCAGCTCGTCGCGCTTTGGTTCTTCTACACTTTCCCAGTAGTAATCAATAGTGCTCTGATACCAAATGTCAAACGCAAGGTCTGACGATACAAACTGAACTCGCAATTGAGCCTCAGAGAGAGCTGCTTAAACGAATTTCAGATAAACGGGTGGAACGGGTTAATAATGGTGAGAAAAGATGAAGAGACGAATAAGATGCTTTTCATTAAAATTGACATAATCCAACTAGTTAGAAGCTTAGCCTATATATGGGCGAACGAAAATAACAAAGTAATTTGGTAAATGGTTAAAAGGATCTTTCAGTTGATTCTCGAGCTACCATGTCAACACTGTCCATAACAGGAAAATAACCAACTTCTACCAAACGAAAAACAAACTACTAAAATATCACCTCCAGTTGCGTCTCTTTTATTCTCCAGTACTGAGCGTGCGACCCCACTTAACAGCTACAACCCTTACTTAATTCACAGTCTCCTTCTTCTGACCAGACCCCACCTGTAGCGCCTCTATTTCAAAATCTGGGCTGCCCATTCCTACTTCTCTTTCTTTCTAACTGCTATTTGGTTCAATCCCCAATCGGCGCAATTCTTCCCCAAATCCAACTCCGATCGTGACATAGGGGTCCATTTATAGATTCGTGCTAGATTGAAACTGACGACTCAGATCTCATTGTCCTCGGTCAGGTATTGTACTGGATCTGAATCCCCATACTACCGTAGTTATGTTTTCCCTTTTCCTTCGCTTTATCTTCTCTTAATCTACATTTCTTGTTATTCAGTTGATATTGTTTCATTACTGCATCCTTGCTTTCTCTCTCCCTACTTCCGTTTATTTTCTCATTCCATTCAGATCTGAGTCTGGCCCGTACCGGGATCTGATATTCACCTCCACTCAGAGAAGTAAAAACTGAAACTTGAAGATGGAGTTCGTAACCGCAGGTCTATAAAATTTTGAAAGTTATTGAAACTTTTTCTAAATATTAGTTTGTAAGAACAACGTGAATAAATATATCTAGGTCTTCGCAGCAGGTTGCATTACTTGCAGGAAGTTTTGCATTTTCCGTTAGGGTCATCCTACATTCAAGATCGATTCATGAAATTGAGTTTCTTATTTTTTTTTTATACTATACATGTTCTACTAGATCATATTATTGAACTTCTTCACATTGCACATTTCATGCATTATTTAACAATTAGGACCAGCACTAGAAACAAGAAGAACTAAGTTCAGGTCGCAGGTATGAACCAGTTCCGCTTAGGTACTTGTCAAAGATCCATTGCGAGATATTATAAGCATAACCAGTGGCTTTAATAGGGTACACTTCTCGGCTTTTCTGCCAAGAGTTCGTCAGATTGATCCAGTCCCTTCTCCAGTCTTGCAAGGGAAATGACTTTCCAGTTTGCATGCTGTATAAGAGGCACTCAACGTAAATTTTTGCACGGGGCCCATAATAGTCTCTTAGGAGACCACTCCAGTATTTGTTACCTGATACAGAAGAAAAACCTATTATGTATCATGACATATATTTATGTCAGAGAGTTTGTTGAATAATTGCTGTCATGTCAAGTAATTCTTGGACCCCTATTTTTTCCTCAAAAAATGTAAGTAATTCTTGTTTTGCTTACATAGAATAACTGTATTTTAAGGAAAAGTTTACTTACCGTAGTCACGCAGTAGACTTGCTTTGGTTTCCAAGTTATCATACCACATTGTTATTTGAGTTCTTGCATTCCATTCAAACTACATTAGGAAACTCCAATCAATCTCCCCGCAAGATAATCACCCTGCTAAAGCATACAACTACAACTAGGCCATGTACCCTAAATCCTAGAGAGGAATAGCTAGCCAAATATGGTATTGACCATCTTATTTCTGGCAAACCTAGTCAATACAGTACAACTTGCCTATACTACTTATCACTTTATCAGCTGCCCCCCTGGATTTTGAGTTTTAGTGGAAATCGGTCCCGACCGACTTTGCACTCCTCCCCCTTGAAATTTTCTCCCTATGGATGTTTGATTTGTAGTTCGAGTTAAATTTAGGATTAAAATTAAAAATAAATTTCTTCAGTTATAATTGGTAATTAGAATTATAAGTTAGAGCATCAGAAATTACAAATTAGAGCATTGGAAAGTACAAGTTAAAGCATTGTTTTTATCGAGTACCCAATTAGTTAATGGGTTTAAATCCGATTAGCTATTTAAATCCGATTCGATATTTTTTTGCCACCCTAACGAAAATCCTGGATCCGCCCTGATCCCGTACATGCCTACCCTGAGTAATTCATGATGGGTATGGTACAATTCCTCAAAGAAGTTGCAACTAATTGAACTTTCTCCTTAATTGTACAGTTGGTTCTTAATTTTGATTCCAGCATTGCCTGAGTTAACACAATCCTGCGCAATTCAGCCTTAGTTGAACAAATTTAGTTTAATTTGCTTTTCTTGTAAATTATGAACCATTCATGCCCAGAAAAAGGACAAAAAATAGTGCAGGAAAAGGGATCAAACAATACCAAAGGAGTAACAAATGGTGCCGAAAGAAGTTCTTTGTACCTGTTCGGTTTGATCAGAACCGGTTGCTAAATTTTTGGCACTTTCTAACCACGGTCCGAGCAGAAAACCATCATGAGATGCCAAAAGCGTATCCAAGTCCTCAACCAGCTCAAGAAAATGCTGGCTATGGAAATTTACTTTTGTCAGGTCATTAGATCCGTAGCCTTCTAATGCTTTTAGGAAAACTTCGTTGGCATACTTTGTAAGAGCTTGCCGAGTTAGGTCAACAAGGTCGTATCTGCACATGCATTTAAAAATGGATAAATAAATTACACATTGCAGCAAATGATTTATATGCTGGATTTCAGTACCCTTATTATTTGAGTCTGATTTTTCCAATTTTAAGCTATTTTGATTCCCCTTTTATTTCTTTTTGTGCTCAACAATAGCAATTTGCTAAAGCATAATTAGATGATTAGAGGGATAACAGAAGTTTAATTGACCAAATGAGGGCATATACTTAAGTGTGTGTTTTACATATTATCAAGAACTAAATAGCTTGCAATGACATCGTCAGTCAAGTCTGTTACTGGTATTGCAAAACTTTCTTGTTCCTTTTTTCTGCTCTTATTTGGCACTTTATTGCAAAATCGAGGATAAATGAGCCGAATTCCATAATTAGCAGTTAATTTGAGGTACAATTGCATCGAAATGAGACTTTTTTTCTTTGAAAACCGAAATGAGAATTAATAGTACATTTGAAATAAGGCTTAGTTGCAAGAAGTTAACAAAATGCCTTGCGAGGAGGCTTCAGCTGCCACAAGTTTTTGGTGTCACAATTTCTCTTCCACATTTATGTTTCAGAACCCGGAAACCCAACAACATATGAACTATTAAAATTCTACATTACAAGCGATGGGTTCACATATGAAGTTCACAAGTTTCAAGACTATTACCTATAGAATTAAGAGGTCAAAAAATAAATGTACTAAAGTTATCCATTGTAATCAAGTTATGCACTCATTTTCTAAGCCTCTTGTTTTGTACAAATTGGTTTTGAAATTTTACGTGAAACATCAGTCAGCAACATATAATAAAATCAATGGTTCAAATTTGTCATTTGGGTTTAAGATTTTGAAAAAATGCACTAAAACTATTTCAGAAAAAAAAGGAACGCCCGCCAATTGGATTCCTTCTCTGATTTTCAAATATTAACCTGGAAGTGAAGTTTTAGCAACTTGTGCCATTTTAAACCAATGGTAGTTGAACCCATCACTAAGCAGTTTGGATAACTGGTACATCATACAGTGACAGTTTACCGGTTTTAATTAATACAAGTATGAAGTGAAAATTTTGTATTCCTTGCCTGAATGTAGGGATGTCTGAAACTTCATCTCCATTTTCTAGAAAAATTTGAAGTGCGTGTATCACATCAGCAGTTGAATACCATAAATGTGGCTTCTCATATGTAACATCAGAGGTATCATCTTGTAAGTTTCCTTCTGCTAGCTTCCGTACTAGAAAATTATTTCTAGCGCAAGTTTTATGCAATTTTTCTTCTTTCAATATAACTGATGGTTCGACATCTGGAAATGCTACAATCACATCCCGATTCTTGTTCTGTGACCAATAGTAAAACCAAGGATCACCAGTTTATTTTTTTAGTTGTATTTTTTCTTGGCTGTTTTTCTGCTTAATTGTACATTTCAGGGGTAATTGAGAATCATTCTAGTTTCATAATCAAGGAAAAGTGAATACCAATTAGCATGTGCATTTAGCAGTAAGTAATGTGTAAATTAAGAAAAATGGGGTTGGGTTTTAGATAAATCAATATGGATTAAGAAAAATGGTGTTGGGTTTTAGACAATTCAGTCCCATATTGGGTATATACCTTAATCTCTCTAAGGTTTTTTTTTTTATTAAAAGTATCTATAAGCAACTGACATAAGCACCATCAGTGCAGTTGTAGAGTGTATGGAGTAGAATTTTCCATGCATATTGTAATCCTTTAATTTGCTTTCCATATCTCCTTGTTGAATACAAATGAAGCCACTCCTGAAATAAAGAAGAACCTTTCAATAACACCAACAAAAATGATGATGGTGATGCCAATAATGAGAACATCCTTATAATTATCACATACATATACAATATCATCACAATCATGATGTTCCCATCACCATCAATCATGATCATAAATAATGACAAAAACAAAAACAAAAACATCAATACTGATAAAATAAACAAGTAAACGTACAACCGGTCAATGGCTGCCAATGAACAACAATTGACAAAAAGCAAACCCATTAAAAGATATTTGAGAAGGTTTTTTATACCTCCACATCTACAGGATCATGACGAAAAGCCATTTCTGACATGAGATCATACACTACCGGATTTTGTTCAATGCCTTCCATACACATCCCCACACCAATCTGCAGATATGGCACAACAAGTGAAAAAATGAAAGCAGCATCTAATTACTACCTTATGGGATCTTAAAAAACTTATAGATACTTACCATAGTGGAATTATAGCTTGACCTAGCTTTTATTGGCCCGAGAGCGACAGCCTCCAAAACTCCATACATCTCATTATTTGCTGCAAAATTGTGTAGCATGCACCTACATTTAGAAGTGAGAATTTAGAGATGCTATTAGGTCGGGTCTGTGCACCACCATTACCAGACACATTTCCTGTATTGTAACTTCAGTCCAAAAGATAGAACAAGGAATGAGGGTATAATAGGTACTTTCCATATGTATGGTACACCATAAAAGTGATTAGAAGTAGACCATATAGGTTAATCACTCAGCATGGTCGAGAACAACCATTCGCTATAGGAACAGAATGCAACAGAGCCTGTCACAAACAATTAATTAATTCATTAGCAAGAATGTAATATACACATTCTGAATGATGGAGCATTGCACTATTATTACCTTCATCTGCGGTGGTTGCCAAAAAGGATCATAAGAAAAACAGCCAGCCCGGAAGTCAGAA
>JAJGRW010000491.1:210269-220832 GCA_025461045.1 Carex parvula | reverse complement strand
TGGCACAAACAAACTTGAGCACCGCAATCACGCTGCGTCAACATCGCCATAAGAGAGAATAAGACACCAATTAATTGATTGAGATTTTGTTGAAAACAGGGGGCAGATAAAGAAATTCGTATCATATGCAGCAAGAATTCGAACCGTATTCGCATTAGCATGAATATTAAAGGGTTATGTGAATTTTCAAATTGAGTCCGATTGGTTTGAATTTTGATTGAACGGTTTGAATTTCAAACTCAAAATTTGAAGTACTATAGAGGATATGGACTCCGGATTAAAACATGATGAGGATGTCCTTGGCCCTTTTATGATTAAAAAATGATAAATTTTGTATATTTTCATTATTAAAAAAAGATTGTTTTATTTCTTTTATTACGAAGAATTAGTTTAATTAAAACAAAAATATATATTTTATTGTAAATATATTTTATTAAGAGAAGTGGACAAATAGTATACAACAAGAGTTGAGGCTACAATAATATGTATATTATAAATCTGACCTATGCTATAAATTTATATCTTTATTTTTAAAATCTAAACAAGTTAATTCAAATCGTTAAATATAATTTTCATATAAGAATATTTTTTGAGACTAAAGTTTATAATTTTATATAAATTTTCTTATTATTTTTAAATAGGTATAAATTATTGCTTTCAAATTATCTAAAAATTTTAATTAAAAAAAAGGAAAAGAATTAACGGGCCCAAAACCAAACTCAGTAAGCCCATCTTCTCTCTTCTTCAGCGCTTACAAAAATTAACGGGCCCAAAACCAAATTCGTCGCTACTCCTAGCGCACAGCAATTCGATCTCTCTCTTAGCGCACGCAATTTGTTTTTCAATTCGTCCCCGGCTGCTTTCCGACTCCGAAGATTGAAGAAGCCTCCAGCCCGATTTCTCTCCGTCTCTAGTCGCTCTCTGACGCGCGCATCGCTCGCTCTCTCTCTCTCAAATCTCTAAGTCCGCCCCTGCGCTGTAGTCTCGCTCGCTCTTCTCTGTTCTCTCTGTTAGGGGACGCCCCTGCCCCTGGAGCATTACGGTAACTTTTAATTTTGTTTGATTTCACTTGCTGGAAACGTGAGAGAATGTGGCATTTTTTGTGCCTAATTTAAGTCAAAGGTGCTCCGTGCTTGTTCAGAGCTTATGCAATAAAGAAATAAAGCAAAGCCTAACCATAGGAAAACAATTTGATACCAAATTAGCCTATTTCAGTTTTAAGCTTTCGTCACAGAGTTAAAATTATACTCCCATACTACCTAATGTAAAGTCTAGCAAGCCAAGTAATGGTCAAAACCACAGAGGAATAGTTTGTTACTGGCTCCGGTACCAGTTCATTTGTACCACAAATTATGTTAGTTGGAAGGTTTATACCATAAATTCCTTGCATTCCTTGAAGCCTATTCCCGATTAGCTATGGGTTTGAACCCGATTCCTGCCACCCCGTGACAGAAATCCTGCATCTGCCCCTGGATCTCTCGCCCACCCTTGATCTACAATTCTACAGTAAGAGGCTCCGATGAATGCGATGCGCAGATTTCTTCTCTATGGGCAGGGCCAGAGGCTATATTCAAGGGGGTTCTCGGCTGCCAGCTGGGACCCACTTCATGTTTGTGTGGTTGGGAGTGGCCCTGCAGGATTCTACACTGCTGAGAAGGTACAATTTTGCTTCTTGGATTGTTTACTTCTACTGGTATTACTAAACCATGTTTTACAGTTCTATTTATTTATATATTTGCCTTCTTGGATTGTAGATGTTAAAGGCTCATGAAGGGGCAGAAGTCGACATCATAGACCGGCTGCCAACACCATTTGGGTTGGTGAGATCAGGTGTTGCACCGGATCATCCTGAAACCAAAGTAAGATTTTAGCTGTGTTACTGGCGTGATCATTTAGGATTTGAATGTTTGGCATTTTAAAGAACTAAATTATGTGACAGATTGTGGTAAACCAATTTTCTCGTGTAGCTTCGCATGATCGGTGCTCATTCTTTGGGAATGTGTCCCTTGGGAGTAGTGTTTCTCTGTCAGAACTTCGTCAGGCCTATGATGTGGTAAGTCCTTATATTAGTTTCTTATATTAGTATATGTGTAAAGTGTAAAAAAAGACGATTATTTTGTAATTGAGGTTCAAGCCATAGCACTAGAACCCCATAAATCATTTTAGTACCAGTAACGCTACCACACTGATTAGGTTTGGTTCTTGTCACTACTTAATAATCTACTGCATTGATTTAATTTCTTTTCTTCAGGTTGTACTTGCATATGGATCAGAGAGTGATAGGTCCCTTGGCATACCAGGCGAAGTGAGTCGCCCAACTGAGTTTTAAACTTTAAAATTCATGTTTATGATTCCTCCTCTGTTTTTTATTTATATTAGCTTTATGTTTGTATAGGATTTGAAAGGGGTATATTCGGCTAGGGAATTCGTGTGGTGGTACAATGGCCACCCTGATTACCGTGACATGGCTCCAGAATTATGTAACAGTGACACAGCAGTAGTTCTTGGTCAGGTACCCAATAAAATTCTTACAAAATATTATCATGTAATATAATTACGGAAATCATAACTTTTCAGCAAGGAATCATTCCACGACCTTATATTTTTCTTGGTTAACCCTGATCATTGTTTTTCACGTGATGTTTAAATTGCAAGGGAAATGTAGCACTTGATGTTGCCAGAATCCTTTTGCGCCCAATAAGTGAGCTTGAAACAACAGATATTGCAGACCATGCTTTAGATTCCCTTCGAAAAAGTACAATAAGGTAGATTTTACACATTGTGTAACTTTACTGTGTAGGCTTGAAAATGCATAGTCACTTGAGATTTTATAATCCTCTTGCTATAGAAATGTGTACCTGGTTGGAAGAAGAGGTCCAGTACAGGCTGCTTGCACAGCAAAGGAATTGCGTGAAATTCTGGGTAAATTCAGCTCTCTTATCCTTGAATAAAGACATTCTTCTTATTTGCAGACCGCACGACTAATTTATTTGCAAATAAACCCACTTTTAAATGGACGATAATTATTCAGAACCCAAATCTTATTGTGAGAACCATTTACCCTTCCGTTATCTTTTTTTCGTTCAGAAAACTAGTGCCTTTTGAGTTTACTTTTCCTTGAATGGGTTATTGGGGTTAAGAGTTGTAGAGATCTGAGGCATAAGAAGAGAGGGAAGGAGTGGAAAAGGTTTTTTGGTTTCTAAAATATGGTGAAGAAAAATGGAAAATGAGGAACTAGGAAGAGAGGAATTCAATTTAGAGGAGCATACTGTTTTCACAAGACAACAATAAGTGGTCATCTTAACTACGGTGTTGTTTGCAAATATCAAAAACCAAATGCTGCTCTGCTAAAACTAACATAGTCTTTTTACCACAAATTCTCCGTTCTACAATTTAGATCATCTAGAATGATTGATTCTATAGGTCATGAATGTATGTAGGTATGAAGAACTTGAATGTTCATATAAACGAAGCTGACTTGGCTACATCTCCATTGGATGAGGTCCTATATCTGCTCTTTGTTTCAGATGGTGAAGTTAAAATACTTTCAATTTCTTTGTAGAGACTTCTTAAATTAAGTTTGAAATCTCTCGCTATTAGGAAGAAATGAAGAACAATCGGATTCGCAAAAGAGTTTACGAGCTTCTCACAAAAGCAGCTAAATCCCCACTAGGAGATAATTCCACTGGCATGCGGAACCTCCACTTTGTTTTTTTCAGAAAACCCGTTAAATTTATTTCTGAAGATTATTCAACTGTTGGCAGTGTTCATCTTGAAAAGACAGTTTTAAAAGGTGTGTGGATGTTTTATCTCTTTCAAGAAGATATATCCGTACTAGAATCACTGACCAAATTTCTTTTCCTTGTTAAAATCTTATTGTTTCTCTCATTCTGTTTTTATATTATTAGAGAATGGTTCTTCTGGAAAGCAGGTGGCAGTAGGGACTGGAGAGATTGAAGATATTAAGTGTGGGTAGGTCATTTAGCTAATTATTATCTATAACTAATCATTAGTGGCTGTTCTATAAATCAGATTCTAAATCAATTGCTCAATTCTCTTTTTCATTTTTTTGGTTATAGTCTGGTATTAAAAAGCATTGGTTATAAATCTTTGCCAATAGATGGACTGCCTTTTGATAATGATAGAGGTTAGTTGATTAAATTAGTGGAATTTTCATTGTACATTGTTATATTTGTATATAGAAATTGCAGTACTTTTCAAAGCAGGTTAAGTATCTCTTATTTAGAGGTGCTGTTGTCACAAGCTAAATGAATCTGCAATGAAAATGACAGCAAGTCGGGAATTTAAATTATAAATACCTGAAAGTTTAAGTTTAATAACTAAAACTTTGTTAGTTAAGATTTGTAGGTTTAGCAACTAACAAGCCAGCTGTGACATGTAGAAAAATTTGGAAATAATTGCTGGTTGGTACTTTACCACGTAGTAAATTCATAATAATGAAAACTTCTCAATTTTCATGCAAATAAATTGTTGAGGTCTTATTTTACTTTGCACTACAGGGGTTGTACCAAATGTGAAAGGAAGAGTGCTAACTAGCGCTGATCAGATGGATACAAAAACTGAGCAAGGGTTATATGTGGTGGGTTGGCTTAAAAGGGGACCTACTGGTATTGTTGGTACAAACTTGTATTGTGCCGAAGAAACGGTAAGTTTTCTCCATTGTAAATTGCCTGTTGAACTCTAAAAGTGGCAAAATTCCCAATGCACCGCACCCTTGTAAACAGCGGAAAAAAAAATTTGCCCCTCTTGAAAGAGATGCATTATAGATCAGGTCATCAGGGATATTCAGGTGTGGGTGCTTGAACAGTGTAAATTGAAATCAAATTTGTGTTTGCACTTGTCATGGAACCAAATGATCATACTTTCCTAAAGGTCAAACTCAATCACTTTTTTCTTTGGTCCCACTGAAATATCCTTCTCTCTTATTATGTCAACGAGGAGAATGAACTAATAGAATCCCAGCTCAGGCATAAAAGAAAAGCCTTTACTTTTTACCATGGACATGCACCAAACTAGTTAGCGCTGTGTGAGATGAATCTCTGCTAAATTAAACTTAATTGGGTCTTAACAATAGACTAGCATCTCTCTTATTTGTGACAAGGATCCCTAATAAAAAAGTTAAAAGCATAGAAGAATTTTTTTTTTTTTGGTCTAAGAAAGGTTGTGCACTAATCATTTGCATGTTTGTGAGGGACTTCTAAGCTTATTCCAATTTTCATTTTTCCTGAGTGGATTGTTGAAATGGGGCAGAATATAAGAGAGAATAGAGAACTGTGTACAAAATTCTATTTTGTTTTGGTCCGTTAAATTTATAGGTAAAGGTCTCTAGTGATAGTTATTGTTGTAAAGGTTTCAGTGAAAGAACTTGATGGATACAGAAAGTTCCCCCTTTTCTTTTTGAGAAGCAGAAAAGGCTCTTTTTGAAAACGGGAGCTAAGTAATTTCTTTTCTATCTTTACTTTTAACTGCAATTGGGGAAATGGTAGTTAGGATCTTGCAGACTTGTTTTTCACTGGTTGTAGACTCATTGTCTTATGGTATTTTATGCGATTCCAGTTTAATTTGAGTCTTTTTAGGTTGAAAAGCCATGTCCAAATGAGCTAATAAGTAATGGAAGTGTTGACTCGTCTTTTCTAAATGTTTGAGCATTTTGGTAATGGAGTAGTGCGTTGATTGACTTGGTTGTTGAGTTTTTGAGTTCGAAAAGCTGAACTGTACCTCACAGATTTTCTCTGAAATACGAGAATTATTTATAACATGTCAAATAAGAATACAATTATAGAAGTCCTGTTCCTCTATTCATTAATCAATATTATTGGCAGGTTGCAAGCATCTTAGAGGATGTGAAAAATGGCAAATTGATTCCAGCCTCAAAACCAGGCAGAAAAGGCCTCCAACAAATTTTGGAGGAAAAGGGGGTCAAATTTGTTCCATTTAGTGGCTGGGAGAGAATAGATTTGAAAGAAAAGATGGCAGGCCAATTGAAGAACAAGCCTAGAGAAAAGATAACAAATTGGAATGATCTGCTACAGGTTGCAATCGGATAGTCAAATTATGTCTTACTGAAAGATACTCTCCTTGTTTTATTTCTCTTGCCTTCCTCTGTTTTTGCTTAACTTTACGCGAGGGAAGTGATTTGAATGAATACAAAGTACAAACCATTCTCTTGATGTTCTTTGTAATTTTGATTGGCAAAATATGTTTTTAATAATTACACTTGAGTGAGTCTATGGTACTATGCATATCACGGATTAGTCCGTAATTTCATTTTCAAAATTCTAATGATTAATCCGAACCGTTCAACACAATCTCCATATGAATATGTACTTGTAGACCGAGTTTTATATTTTTTAGAATTTTTTTACTATTTTTTAAGATAGGCAGAAAATCATTTGATCTGAAAATTCTGGACCATCCAAAAATAGTGATTTTCTATCTATTTTAAAAAATAGTAAAAAATTAAAAAAAAAAAAAAATCCGGTATGCATGTACATATTCATATGAATGTTGTTCGGCAAGGCTTCTTTAAGCCTCCTTAAGACTAAAGGAGTCTTATTTAGCTTCTTTAGCCGCTTAATTCTGTTAAACACCGGTTCTTTAGTACGGATTAAGATAACCTCCTTTAGTCTCTTTTTGTTTGAATTTTAATCATTTGTCCGAGTCTTGCGGGTCTCCTTGTCAGACTCCTCTTTGCAAGTTGATATTTCTTCCCAAAAGTCCGTTAATAATGACATGTGACGATCCTGACAGTACTGCCCTTTGGATCCATGTTATCCACCAGTCCGGGAAACCAAGGTGTCGCATTGTCTGAAGCATGAAGTCCCGCTGAGCGTGTTGAAAGCCTTTTTTATGTTCTCCTTACAGAGTGCTAGTGGTACCTTCTCCAGCTTTGCCCGGCTTAGGGTCTGTTGCACATATATGAAGCTCTATGTCATCTGTCTATTTTTTAATAACCCAGTTTGAGCGGTGTCAATGATTTTATGCATCCTACGCTATAGTCTGTTGGCCAGGATTTTAGAGAAGATTTTTTGCACTCCATGTACAAGGCTGATTGGCCGGAAATCGTCCATAGTTAGTGCTTCCTTTTTTGGTATCAATGTTATGTATGATGTGTTGAGGGGCGAGAGTGGCTCCCTTCCTTCCGTGACTGCCTTAAATGAGGAAACTAAATCAGGAAGCAATATTCTGATGAATTTCTTGTAGAACTTTGTCGTGTATCCATCTGGTCACGGGCTCTTCCCGTTGGGTAGGGCCGATATTGTGGCTTTTATTTCAACCTCCGAGAACGGCTCAGTCAGCTGGTTAAGATCATATTGCTCAGGATAAAGATTACCCCATGCTGAAGTCGATGTTGTTGTATGGTCTGAGTAACGCTGGCCTTGGTAGTCCACTTTTGTAATGTTATTTTCCCGCTTTCTACTGGATGCGTAAGCATGAAAAAACTTGGTTCACCTATCTCCCTCAAGTTCCCAGTTTGCCTTTGCCCATTGTCTCCAAATATCCTCCTGCATAACTGAGAGGTCAGTGTACCTTTTTTTGATGAGACATGTTACGAGTTTTTCAAGGGCGGTGGTAGATCTGCTCTTTTTGACCCTGTCGGTCCATCCCAAGTAATCTCTGTATACTGTGATTTATTTTGCCACGTTGCCCACTTTGTTAGCCACCCTTTCTTTTATTTCGTGTTGCATCTCATCATTTTGTTGTGTAACTGTAGCGGTGTCTAGACCCTCTCCTTGTCGGTCCACTTCATTTCCACCAGTGATATGAATTCTTGCGATCTAAGCCAACAATTTCCCAACCTGAAAAATCTTGTCTTTCGAAAGTTCCTCTGGAATGTATACTGTATAGGGCAATGGATGTGTTAGGGATGCGCTTCTGAGTTGAATTTGAGAAATATCGGTTCCATTCTGCCGAAATGAGAAATCTGTCCAATCTCGCCATGTGTGGATTTTCCCGTTCGTTGGACCATGTGAACCTTCCTCCATGCATTGTCATATTTAATAGACCTAGTTCGGATACCAGGTTAGCAAAAATCATTGTTTGTCGCCATTCACTATGGTTGTTTGTTCTATCTGTTGGTTCAATTGTTACATTAAAATCACTGCACACAATCCAGAGCTTTCCGTCTGTTGGTTTTATCTGTCTCAGTTCATCATAGAATTGGCTTCTTCCTTAAATAGATCCATGTGAAGTGAAATTGGGAGTCATCTAGATTATTCCTGAGAAGTATCGTATGATTCGTCATTTGAGATTGCACTTGAGTGAATCTGCTTGACGACCAAGCTATTAGTACTCCCCCTCTCGTGCCCGCAGCTGGGATTTCGAAATGACCATCAAGAGCTCTGTTGACTGTCTGTTTAAGTTTTGCCTCATCAAAATTTTGCAATTTCGTCTCCTGTAGACATACAATTTGAGGCCTCTCGATTAATAGAGTTTGCCAAACTGCCAGTCTTTTGGGTCGTTCGTTTAAACCTCTTACATTCCAAGATATAAAATTAAAATTAAGTTTATAATTTGTATTCATTTAAACCAAAAACTCCTTCTAATTCCTTTGACTTAAAACAGTAAAACAAGATACATGGATCCGAAATCCCAAAACTAAATACCACCCTTCTGCTAACCCAATTGATCCTGTCCCCACTTCCTTAAAGCAACACACAAAGAAGTAAAAGATTATGAGTTCAAAAACAAGAGAGTAAATGTGTATGTATCTATAACTCTTAATTTTTTACATTTATTTATCTCCATGAAAGCTCCTATTTCAAAATAAGCAAGGAAAGCAGTTTATAAAAATGGGGGGACTTGAAATCGAATGCATGCGTTGGCAGACCTGACAAAATTCTGTGAAGGCAATCATGTTGCTTTCTATCTTCTTTCGGGTGGAACTACGACTATGTATTTTTAAGGGAATTTTCTTTTAAATTTGCACACCACAAATCTTAGGTAATAAGGTACTATCCTGCGCGAGAGGTGATATGCACTGAAACATAATTCAGGCTGAACTTAGATCCAACTAATAACAAATGAAAATTCACATATATATGGGATTAGAAAAAATTGCTGAGTTTATTTATTAAGTGTTTATCTTATTACGTGGAGTTACAATTATGTTTACTAAATTAATTATTGTTAACGATAAACTAGTTGCTTTTAACATATAACAATAAAAAAAAATAACAAGACAACTATGTGTTTTTAACATTAATTAAGTTATTTCTAATTAAAAATATAATTTTTGTAACATTTAGCCATTTTCTTTTAACATTTCTTTGTTTCATTTAACACTTATATATCATAACTCTCAAGATGTCTTTTTATGATGGCATGAAAGTGCAGCGATGATTACTCATGTAATTTCTGTATTATTATTGGACGTGCATTGAGAATTATAAATACCTTGTGAAAATAAACTAAACAAAACATTGAAACAAAGTAGTTAAGTATTTACAATCACAATATTTTTGTTAAAAGTTAACTCAGTCAACATATTCAAAATTACGCAATCATATAATCATATTTTTCATGATAATATGTTTAAATGTACAACATGTCTATTGAAAAAACTTCAATGGATTACATTCACACTCCTCTCGTAACTAGGTTAAGAAAACAATAGTAAATTTTAAGAGGAGCAGTTGAGATATTTAAAACACTGGATTTTTGTGGCACTACAGAGCCATTCATCCCTATGTTAGCAAAACTTTCTTTGTGGATTGTGGTATACAATCGAAATCATGATAGGGGTGATCCAATTGAACTTAGCCTGACATTGCCAAAAAATGAGAAATTAAAAAAATTGATAGAAATGCCAAAAAAACATTATAAATCGTCGACAGCAGGATTCGAACCTGCGCAGGCAAGCCCAACAGATTTCGAGTCTGTCTCCTTAACCACTCGGACATATCGACGCTTTTGTTAGGTTTGGTATAATAAAATTAATATGTTTTATATGCGTAGTGGGTCCTTTTGCAGGGAAGGTGGGGAACAGACATGACCCCACTATCGAGAGTGACTACTGACCAGCGATCCACATCAAAGCGTGAACAACCAACCATTCGTGTACCGACCCCACATCCCGGGCGTGTGCATCTCGTGCCACCCCCTCCACTCTAATCCCTAATTGATTTTTAAACACTGACTGGACAATATGCTTGATTCATGAAATTTTTTATAGAACTATACCTAGTCCTTATCATTTGCAGTCGCAATGTTTGACTACGGGCCGTTTCATTTCTGACCTCTACGGACTACGGTCATGCAATCGGCTAAACGGTCATTTGAGGCTGCAGCCATGATCATGCATGATTCATTGATGTGATAACAAATTATTTTATTTTTCTAAAACTATTGAATTCAAACAGGCAAACAGCTGTATAAAATATGATGCCTCTATAATGTTTGTATTTTTTAAATATGATAACTTAAAATTTTAAATTTAAATATTAAAATAAAACAATTAGATTTGATCTATATTCATTTTCACTACGCACATATAAAAGATTATGATATTTCGATTTTATTTTTATCTGTATCAAGAACTTA
>JAJGRW010000491.1:57658-203714 GCA_025461045.1 Carex parvula | reverse complement strand
ACACGGCTTGCATTCTCTCTCGTATTTAATTGTTGGCACAGGCGTACATAAAATCATACCACAATTTTGGAAAAAATTCCTTTTGCGCCATGCATGTATTTGTTTTATTCGAAAAGGCCAAAGATTCCGATAATAATTATGTTCAATATTGGAGCATAAAAGGTTCACTTTAGTTCATATAAAAAAAACAAAAGGTGGAGATACGCCTAGTCGTCTACTCTACCGCAATAGATTTCATGAAAAGACAACCATGAAATTCTTTATTTAATATTCTCTCTATTCGGTATGATATTTTTATTTGTTTTGACGCATGCAGTTTACTCCGTTCAACAAATTAATTGGTATGCATGAAAATGAAATTGTTTAATAATTTGATAAATAATTCTTATGTCAGTTTAAAAGGCCTTGAACAACACGATGTATTTGTTACTCGGGACAAATAAATAATTTAGTTATTAAATTTTATATAATTTATGTATATTTGATGATTCGTTAAGATTCATTAAACTTAAATTCCTGAATGACTCAAATTATTCAGTACGCATCAAAACATATATAAACTTTCATCATCATACATATATAGTGAGTCTATGCATGGTACTATACATAGTACGGATTGGTCTGTAATACATATTAATATTTGAGTAGGGTTAAAATGCATCATTGATTTTGTGCTCCAATCATGCTCCACATCCTTATTTTCATTTTCAAAGTCCGAACCGTTCACCATGATCTTTGTATTAAAATGTGCTTGGAGACTAAATTTTATATTTCTTAGAATTTTTTTACTAATTTTTTAGATAAGTACAAAATCACTGTTTTAAGAAGATTCTGGACCATTCAAAACAGTGATTTTGTACCTATCTAAAAAAAATAATAACAAAATTTCAAAAAATATAAAATTTTGTCTCCAAATACATTTTAATATGAAGATCATATTGAGCGTTTGGATCGATTGTTTGAACTTTAAAAATGGAGAAAAAGACATGGAGCATGATTGGAGCACAAAACCAATGGTGCATTTTAATCCTACTCTTAATATTTTATTTTCAAAATCCAACAGTCAATCTGAACTGTTCAACATGATTTCCGATTCTCCGTATGAAAATGTACTTGTTGACTAAATTTTTTATTTTTTAAATATATATATATATATATATATATAAAATTTAGTCCGCAAATATATTTTCATATATGAAAATCATGTTAAATAATTTAGATTGACTATTTTTTAAACTTCAAAAACAAATATATTGATGCATAGCGCGGATCAATTCGCGCTACACACAGTCACATAGCCTCACACTACATGTACATGATATATATGTTACAAAAAAATTGTGTTTTAATTTTATTTAAAATTTTAAAAGTTGCTGTCAATACCGTCAAAATTGTATAATTATTACACGATACTTTTATTATAATTTAATACAATTTAGTCTCATATTCTATATGAAATTCTGTATTGTATAAATTTCCTAATATATACGATCATCAGTGGTCCTCTTTTAATAATGTTTTATTGCCTGAGCACTTGATCTGGAAAGTGTTCCTCCAACAAGAGACATTCTTAAGCTTTAATCCAGGTTTATGTTGGGTGTAAACTGCAAAGTAGCTTTCCATGACACCAAAGTCCTTATTTAATCCCTTTTAATCGTGTCTTAATGCAAACTGCTCGTGACTTTTGGGTTAATTAACATCTTCTTGTTAACACTTGGGATATAATAATATTTTTTTCTCAACTAAGGGTGATTAGCTTGCAGGACGCCGTTTTGGGGGCCCTTCCGCACTGAATTTATTATTTCTCTCTCTAAAAACTTGAGAATTTATTTAATAATTGATAAGATTTCAAATGTCTCTAATTTTGGAGGTGAATTTGGGTCCGATGCCCATCGGACTCAAAGTGAGTTCGATGGGTTTGATGACCGTCCGATCAACTTTAAGATTCGTGCCCGTAACTTTCGCATCTGCTTTAAAATTCATGCGCATGAATCTTAAAGCAGATCGAATGGTTCCGAAACCCATCGGACCCAAATTTGAGTCCGATGGGCATAAGACCCAAGCTGCTCTCCTAATTTTGTGCCTTCATTATGTGATTATGTCTATATTTTTTAAATGTTAATAAATTAAAACATAACACTTAAATATTAAAATAAAACCGCTAGATTGATCTATATCATTTGTTTGTGCACATATAAAAAATTATGACATTTTCGACTTTGTTTTGATCGGTATCAAGAGTTTGCAAAAAAAAAAATACATTAATATGGATAAATTCTCGACGTTGATTTTTCAACTTATTAATTCATATGAAAATAAAACTAAAATGTGATAATTTTTTTACATGTAGAGAAAATAATATAGATCAAATCTAACCGTTTTATTTTGACATATAGATTTTAAAAATCTTGTTATTAAAAAATTAAAAAATTGAGACATGATGGTGGCACTTCATTTAAACCCTCCTCTTAATAATTTCATATTAGTATATATCTTGTGCTGTTAAACGAGGTTATTGGCATTCTAGTATATTATTTGTACATTTTTATATTTTCATACACTGTCAATAATGAGCCAAACGTTAGCATTCCATTTTTATTTTTATTTTTTACTTCATTGTATATAAGATGAAAAGGTCGAAAACTGAGATTTGATTCATCCATTTTCCACTTTAGTTCTTCAACCAAATCAAACCCAGAAGCAACAAATTAAATTCAAATGCTTGAAATATTATTTTGCCCGATCTAAAGATTTATTTGTTGCAAATTGGTGTAAGTGTTACAGAGAAAGATCAAAACAAAGGCAAACAGATCTTTGTAAGACATTAACGCAATAACAGTTAAAAACAAATATTGAGAGTTATCAACCAACTAATCACAAAACTTGTCAAATTTATTTATTAAATATAAATTAAATTTAGACATGTAACTCATAAAAATTAGAGAAGGGTTCAAATGTCTCTATTTTTAGAACTACAATAATTTAAAATTTGAAACTTAAATGTTAAAATAAAACCACTGGATGTGCCGAAATTTGTTTAGTTACCACCCCTTAAATCAGAATTAATTAAACACCACTCAAACTAACAAAATTAAATTCCTACCACCCACGCGCCCTCAGTTTGCGTACCAAATTGAGCTGGTGCGCACACTGGGGAAGGGCACCAATTTGGTGCGCGTATTGGAGAGGCGCACCAAGGGATTGGGAGTATAAACTGGGTTGCGCACCAATTTCAGTGCTCAAACGGGACAGCGCGCACCTTCCTGCAGTATAAACTGCGGCGACTGCTGAGGCAGCATTTGAGGAAGTTGGTCTTACAGTGGTACGTGTATTTTTATAATAACTTTTAATATCATCTACATTGTGAAACTTAATTATCCATTTATTTCAGGGAGATATACCGCGGGGACATGATGAGGAGTCCATGCGACCGCCACTCTTTGAGTTTGACTTGGACGGTTCTCAGTACGGTGCACTTAGGATTACTCCTCTCCTACATTTTACACACATGAGGAGCCACTCCCACAGTACAGTGCAGCAATGATCCAGCAGGATATCCCATATCGACCTGTGTACACTTCAGATGATACACATGAGGTTATTTTTGGTCATGTGATAGATCAGGGCCCATCTGAGGAGACACTTTTCGGGGAGATCCCAGAGGAGGCCCCACCACAGCCATCACGGGAGTATACGCCGCTGGCGCAATTGGAGCGGATGGAGGAGGGGCGAGGTAAGAGACTGAGGAAAAAGAAGGTGCCATACACACCACCGAGCAAATAGCTAGAGATTTTTTACTTGTTATTTCGTTAATTGTTATGTTTTCCGGACTGTTATTTAGTTCTTATGTTGTGACAGACTTTTATTACGTATGTTCGACTTTTATGATATTATTTGGATATTAGAGACTTATATTTTGATATTATGTTTTTATTCTACTTTTAGTGTATGTTCTCCTTTTATTATCTATCGTATCATTCTAATATAATACGCTAGACATACGAAAATACGTATAATATATAACGTACATTGTAATTTTATCAAAATTTCAGAACAACATAATATTGAGCATTAAAATTAAAAAAAATGAATTCCAAAACAGAACAAAAAAAAGGTTTGGTGCGCCTCGCCAGTACGCGCACCAGCTCAATTTGGTGTGCGGACTGAGGGCGCGTGGGTGGTAGGAATTTAATTTTGTTGGAGTGGTGTTTAATTAATTTTAATTTAAGGGGTGATAACTAAATTTTTTTGACTGAAAATGATCTATTATTTTTTCTGTGCACAAGTAAAAATCATAAGATTTTGATTTTATTTTAATTAGTCAAGAGCTTGTAAAAATATTTTAATGTGGATAAATGGACATTATTGTTTCAACCTGTTGATTCATATAAATCAAAAGAAAAATAATATTGTTTTATGCATATGTAGAAATAATAATATATATCATATTTGATGCACACTCTGTGGATGCTTGAATTCCAATATCATTTCCGATTTATTTTCAACTTAAATTAAGGAGCAATATAAAGAGTAAAAAAAAGGCAACAAGAAAGTCTCTGTCGATGTCGGTAGCACTGTCTGCGCAAAAACTGGTGCGTGTCTTTTTTTTTTTTTTTGGAGGAAAAAAAAAACTGGTGCGTGTCAATTCCATCTCCGTCTTGAACTCTAGATATTGAAAAAAAAATTGGGCACTTAGATCTTATATGATCATCGACTGTGGAGATGAATGTGCGGTTGCTGGATCGGATAATAAATCGTGTTGTAGCTGCATGCCGAAATTTTTATTTATAACATTTTTAAAAAATAAATTAATAAAATAACCATCGTTTTTGGTCAATTCTAAATCTAACACGGCCGCAGAATGCCGGAGCGGACCCATATGGGGGGGGGGGGGCGCATAATGCCGGAGCGGACTCTCATATGGGTCCGCAGAATGCCGGAGCGGTCCCAGGGGCCGCAGAATGCCGGAGCGGTCCCCAGCCTATATAAGGGGCTGCTGGGTTCCGATTTCATAACATCTCATTTCAAGTTTCAATCCCTTCGACCTCGGGTAAGTTTTCTTCTTCTTCTCTAGTTTTAATTTTTAGTGTAGAGTAGTAATTAGGTGTAGGTTTAGGGTTTAGGATTAGGATTTAGGGTTTAGGGTTTAGATTTAGCATTTAGAATTAGATATAAATTTAGGATTTAGAATTAGAACTGTACCCAAATTTAATTAATACCCAAATTTAATCGATTGTACCCAAATTTAATTAGAATTGTATCCAAATTTAATTCGATTGTACCCAAATTTAATTAGATTGTACCCAAATTTAATTAGAATTGTACCCAAATTTAATTCGATTGTACCCAAATTTAATTAGAATTGTACCCAAATTTAAACCGGACTTTTACCAAACTCTCATATTTGACCAAAAATTATCCAATACAGCATGAGTACCAGTAGACCATCCTCCAGTAGACCATCCTCCAGTAGGGGTACACAGCATGCTCCTACAGCCACGCCATACGAGATGTCTCAGTACATCGAGACAGCATTGGCGGATGTTCCGGGTATCCGGAGTCGCACCGACAGGGTCAGCGACTTCTTGTAGTATCCGAATACGGAGCATCGGATTTTAGAGGCTGCCACTGGGGTAAGTAAATTTGTCATATTTATAAATTTGTCATTCCGAATTTTTGATGAATGAACTTGATCTGATTATTTAATTAAATGCAGGATTTGGATGCGGTTACGGTTCGTCACAACCGCCAGCATCTACGGTACCAGTCGGCGTACGGGGGGATTTTACTCTCGATGGGATTGTACCAGATATCCCAGATGGCCGAGGAGAATGCTGACGAGGGTTTATCTTCTGGCCTCGTTGAGCGATGGCGTCCCGAGACGCACAGCTTTCATCTCCCCCATGCTGAGATGACAGTCACCCTACAGGACGTCAGTTGCCTGTGGGGTATGACTATTATTGGGGAGCCGGTCACGGGCGTCGAGTACGGAGATTTTCGTGCATTGTGCTTGGAGCTATTGGGTATCCCGCACGAGGATCTCCAGAAAGAGAAGAAGAGAGGTGAGAAGACTGTGGTCTCGCCCAGCTGCATCAGCTTGGCAAAGCTGCGGGCGAGATTCCAGGTCTTTCCGGATCGACCAGATCAGGTATTTGCTTGTACAAGATTTAATTTAAATAGTATTATATTTATTTCTTGTAAGTAATGTTCTAATTTAAATCTATAACATGTGGTTATTGATCGATATCTGCGCGCTTATATTTTGGAGATGATCACCTGTCGGTTGTTTCCGGATTCGCATGGAGATCAGGTGCGGCTGTGTTACCTCGAGCTTCTGCGCGACCTGTCCACTGCGGGCAGGTTCAACTGGGGAGGTGCCACGCTGGCATGCCTATATAGGTAAGAAACACCTTCTTATAAATATTTTCAAATAGTATACATCGTAGTGTAGTAACAATGACTTTGTTTTCTTGTAAAGGGGTCTTAACACAGCCTGCCTGAAGAAGAACAAGACCTTCATAGGACCGTGCATGTTACTACAGCACTGGTCCTACGCACATCTGATTGTTGGTCGTCCAGTCCTGGCCAGCAAGACAGATGTGCCGCAGTGGGGCAAGCCCGAGCCGGACAACTGCCCTGCATTTGCCGCCAAGTACTGCTATCCCAAGATTTGGGTGGGTGCAGGGCATGACGCGTCTCTCGGCATCACATTCTGGAGACAGGAGATTGAGCATCTCAGAGATGATGTCGAGTTTGTCACTTGGGAGCCCTACAAAGATTATGTAAGTTTACTTTTATTTTTATTTTTATTTAAATTTTTTCCAGTTCGACTTGATATACGATATTAAATCTATACTTCCAGGTCGAGGTGGATGGCGCACATCGGTCATATCTTGAGATATTGCCGGAGCGATGTCGTCAGCAGGAGGGTTTCTGGCGTGCAGAGGTGCCGCTCATATGTTTTCAGGTACCGTAATTTCTTTATGCTAGTTATTTACACAATCAACTTAATTTAATAAAAACAGTCTAACGTATTAATATATATAGATCATCGAGCACCATTACCCCGGACGGGTCATGAGACAGTTCGGGATGCG
The DNA here is from genome assembly GCA_025461045.1 of Carex parvula. Lineage (NCBI taxonomy): Eukaryota > Viridiplantae > Streptophyta > Magnoliopsida > Poales > Cyperaceae > Carex > Carex parvula. The sequence continues at coordinate 196,617 of JAJGRW010000491.1, read as the reverse complement.
CCAGCTTTCTCCGCCCCCGGCACCGATCAGTGAGGATGTCTGGCGAGCTCTGCACCATCCCAGGGAGACCACTGCAGGCAAGGACTGGGGGATTACCCGTGTCGATTACGTGTTCGAGGCAGGACAGGCAGATCCGCCATTGGCCGGCCCGACCGTCAGATGGATGTCGCGCCAGTGTAAGAAATTTTATTAATTCAAAACTTCAACTATGGCTTTTTTATTGGAATATCTAACATTTGTTGTAATTCGTACAGACCTTACAGAGATTGGTATCAGGATCACAGCGCGTACACCATATTCATTGAGGGATACATCGTCGACAACCCGCACGAGCGGGTACCGAAACCGAGGGATCGTAGAGGACGGATCCACGGTATTATCCCCGCCGGCGCACCTCTCGCAGCCATGGTATTTTTAATTTGAAGTTTCAAATTCAAAACTATTAATATTTACAATTGTACAACTTCTTCATAATTTTTTCAATTTTCAGGCATTATATCTTGTCAAGAGTTGCGTCATAGGGGCTACGATGGCCGTCACCAGGGGATGGAAGAGGCTCGGGAAGGTCATCCTCAAGCACAACGTACCCGCGGTGTGCCAGTGTGGGTACAGGGCGCGTGGCTTGGGCGGTGTTGATGCGGTCGACGACATATCTGACGAGCCCGATGTTTATGTCCCCTACACTGGTGATGAGGACGTGTTTGCACCCGTCCATGATGCTGAGACGGTCGGTCAGGCGTTCGACCGAGGTGCCGAGTTGATGCGCCGAGCAGCACATGAGGCCATGGGATCCCAGTCTAGGATGCCTGCCGAGGTATAATTAAATTAAAATACGTAACTGTGATTTTTTTCTTATTCAATACATTATCTAATTTGTAAGTTACTACAGGGTGGAGACGAGGAGGAGGACCCGTTCCAGTTCAATATCTCCACTGAGTATGGCATAGGGGGAGATGGACAGTATTTCCCGGGTTACAGTCCCACTCAGACAGCACCTCCTGCCTATCAGCCAGGTTATGTTCAGACAGAGCCCATCCCGCCGTTCCCTGGCCAGTTCTCACAGCAGGTACCTCACCCTTCCCTCCACGATGACCCCATTGCCAGACAGGCGTTTTTATTCACGCAGGCTGAGTCTGGACAGACCACAGTTTTTGGTCCTGGGGTCCAGCAGACATCCGAGATTGAGGAGGTTCGCCAGGAGCCGGTTCAGTCTACGGATGTCCAGGCAGCCGACTCAGCATCCTCCGCAGATACTGACGAGACGCCACTATGCAGGCGGGGTCGGGGGTTTAGGAAGAAGAAGGCGAGGACGGTATTTAGTCCAGAGCCGTAGATTTTCATTTATTGTACTGTTAGATGTTTTGGTAGATTCTTATTTGTAGTATTAGTAGATGTTTTGTCAGATACTTATTTATTTCGTTGATTAGTTTCTTGTTTGTTTGATTTTGTTGTTATTTATTTATTTTGTTGTTGATTTCATTATCTCAGAGTACACAAAAGAATTTCAAAGAAACCACATATCTAAAATATCTGAAATATTTCAAACGAATGACATATCTAAAATACGATACGACTAAAAATCAATTTAAACCACATTCGAAACTAAATAACCTTAACAAATTAAATAACCTTAACAAATTACAATTTCGTATTTCTAAAATAAAAATAAAGGGACCGCTCCGGCATTCTGCGGCCCATGGGACCGCTCCGGCATTCTGCGGACCCATATGAGGGTCCGCTCCGGCATTCTGCGGCCCCCCCCATATGGGTCCGCTCCGGCATTCTGCGGCCGTGTTAGATTTGAAATTGACCAGAAACGATGGTTATTTTATTAATTTATTTTCTTAAAATGTTATAAATAAAAATTTCGGAGCTGCATGACTATATCAGTATATCTGCTTGCTTTAGCCTCGTGTGTTCTCCGCGTGTTTACAGTTTACAACTGTATATATAGCTCATGAACGAAATGTATGACGAAGAAGAATACTATTAGTAGCAAAGAGTAAACTTAAAATAGTTATTTGGAAGGAATTTAAATATCTAAGTTATTTCAATCTAGATAAATGGTACTTCTATATTAGGAGGGTTCAAATGTTTTCATTTTTTGTGCCTCCACTATATCTCCATTTTTAAAAACTTTAATAACTCAAAATTTAAAACTTAAAAGTAAAAATAAAACCGTTGGATATGATCTACATCATTTTATCTATATGTTCATAAAAAATTATCACATGTCGATTTTGGTTTTATGTAAATCAATAAGTTGAAAAATCAACGGCTATAAATTATTCACATTAGTACGTTTTTTACAAGCTTTTGATGACAACCAAAACAAAATTGAAATGTCATAATTTTTACACGTGCATAGCTAAAATGATGTAGATCATATCCAACGGTTTTATTTTGACTTTTAAGTTTTAAATTTTGAGTTATTAAAGTTTTTAAAAATAGAGACATAGTGGAGCCATAAAAAATGGAGACATTTGAACCCTCCTCCTTCTATATATGAACCTATAATATTAAAAAAACATGTTAAGGAATTTTATATAGAACTATACATTTTCCATCTTACCAGAAGATAGTGATTTATTATCCGTGTAATAACAAAAGTTTTTAGAACAATTTTGCCGCCATATTGTTTGAGCATTAGGAAAGTCCCTAAAAAATCAGATGCCGATACCAAAGTACATGTCCCTCTGCATTAAAAAACTATAACAATAGATGATGATATTTCTTATAAAAAAAGTAGACAAAATTGCAAGGATGACAAAGTTATTATCATTAGGAAATATAATCATTTACTTGATGCAGTCATTTCAGCCATACACTTGTATTGATTGTCTATCTATTGACTAATTACTCAAGTTAGGAATAAAATTAAAAACCAAGAACACAATTTTCATAGTACGGTGACAATTCAGTAAAAAAGAAAATTGCTTTATTAGCAGATAGTCTTCATATGCAATGAAAGCTTTGTAGTGACAAGAAAGTATTGCAAAAGCTCTATTCCAATTACCCTGTACCAGTTGAACTTCTGTAAAAGGAGCATGCTTGCTTGTAATTGATGTAGACATAATAAATAAGACACTATTAGCCAATTGGCTCATTAGATACAAAGATTCCAATATTAGGGGAAAACACAAAGATATGTTAATAGATTTTTCTCTTTTTAGAGAGGAATTCTGGAAGATAAACAGATAGTAAAACTTGAATTAAATAAAATCTTAGGTATTGAAAATATTGTGCAATTGAACTGATAGATGACTTGATGACTGTACCTTTTGCATCATACATTGTAAATTATTTTCTATTTTTTTTTTAAAAAAAGTGGATCAATTCACCGACTTTTATTAGAGTTCTTTCATACTGCATAAGAGTACCTGAAAAAGGTACCTACATGCAACATGAGAAGTACATACCAGTATCCATACAATAACAGTTCAGATGTTATATTACAAGCAGCTAACAGTTTAGCAAGCATGCTACTACAAAATACCATATAGCTACTCAGTATTACAGATACATACTAACAACAACAAATATAGCTATAACAGTTACTAATATCCAAACTAAAAAGAAACTGACACAATAAAAGAGATAAAGAATCACAGTAGCACCAACACCTGTACTATCAACAAAAAACAATCAAGTCAGTTTTTAACACATAGTTTCAAGATTCAGTCAGACTCAGACTCTTCCCTTCTAGGTGTTGGGTAACGGTGTACCCTTGTTAAGACTTACGGTGCGGAAAGAACGTATAATTCAAAATTTTACTTCTACTGTAAGCTTAGGATTAAAAGACGTACATAGGAAAGACCACCGAAAATTCATTTTCCAGTCTTTCCCTTGACATACTCTTTTAATTCTTTGAGGATCTACTCCCCGATTGATTTCTAAAATAATATTTATTTAACATTTAAATAAATATAAATAACATTTATACATTTTTTTCAAATTCGAATTGGAATGATGTATAGCTTAGTAGCTTAGCACCAGAAATTTGATGCCTCTATCAGATGTCCACCAGGAACAATAAGAGAGTCGGTATTTCTTTTGCCAGAAATACTGTACTGACTTTTTACGCCAAAACACTATTCACAAAAATCGTAAAAACTATTTTTCGCAACTTTTGCAAAAACAGATTCATGAAACTTCGCGGGAACACTATTCACCGTAAACACTATTCACGAGAACACTATTCACAACTCGCAAGATATACGTATTCTTTCTTTTCTTTCGCAAGCACTATTTGGAAGAGAAAACGAGAAAGAGAACGATAACCAAACTGATTCGAATCGAACTCAGACTTTCTGAACTTATTTCAACTTGTGAATTCTCTTACCCCTACCCCTCTATTTATAGGGTTAGGGAGGTGCTTGTAAGCTGCTTGCAGGGAGGTGCTTGCAAGCTGCTTGCAAGGAGGTGTTTGTAAGCTACTTGCAAGGAGGTGCTTGTTGCGATAAATTTATACAACGTGTCATACACGCTTATAAATTTAATGTGTTTAAGTTTGTCATCTCTATGACATTTATTTATTAATTATAATATCTATAATTAATCAAATAAATTAATTCTCTGATTACTTTTCTATTGGTGTGACCCGGTAGGATCCGTGTTATGTTGGCAATAGAATTAAAACTCTTTTTAATTCTATAAATCATAAGCGGCACCTGACATAATGCATTATGACTACCCAATTGACACAGATGATCTTGTACAATACATTATCACGATCCAGTAAACAATTTACTCGTGTTAATTCTTATGTCTCATAGTATCAGATCAGTTTCAAGGTAGGTATGTGTCATCCTTGCAAACTTAATCTTTTCTTGCTCTTAAGTTAGATTATCAAATATGATTAACTCTTTAATCATACCGTGTACAGATAATCTTACTTTATCAAGGGGCCCAGTGATACTATTACTCATATTAAATACGAGGGACAATAGTAGTCTTGGTGAACATCTCTCCTCTGCAAAAGTCACGTATACTGAAATATCATCGTTCTAGCTACTTTTTACGGATAGCGTTAAACAACAGTCACGAATATACATTTCTTATGTAGGAAACGACGAACCACCTCATACTTTATAACTTAACACTAAATAAAAGCATTAAGGACACGAACACAATTCCGTATAATATTTCATTAAGGGTCTGTCAAATACCATGTTCTCTAACATGTATCTATGTGATTAAATTGACAACTCTTTGTCTATGGTCAGTAAAACTTAACCATAATTTAATCCACATACTAACCTTTAATTGGTTAATTAGTGTTCTTTGCTAATTACCTCGGTCAGTGACTATTAAGAGTATTTATTATCTATATTATGAAGTTCTACTCATTTCGAATCCGAATGCCGAAATGATCCATAATTCAATAAAACTCAAAGAATAAAATGATAATTTTATTAATCTTTCATTACATAAACAAAATATATATAGAATAAAATCATTCTTTGATTGACTTCTAGATTATTACACTAACACTAGGTTGGTTCTCTTCTTTATACATTAGACGATGGATATGCCCCATCCTCTATACGCCATAAGATCTTCAAAAAATCTCCAACGAAATCCTCTGATTCCGCTATGGCCAATAGGAGGCCCAGTTCCAAGGAAAGAGTCTCTATTGCTTGTGGTAGGTCTACCTATACTGTTAAATCCTTAACATCATAATGCAAAATACATGTCAAATTTAAGTAAGATTCATGATACCTAGATTTACACCAACAAGTGGTTAATGAAATAATTTTACTTCCTAAAGCATGAATAGGTAAATGATCAACTTCTCTAAAGATTACCTTATTTCTTTCTATCCAAATAGTTCAAATGACAGAACCTTGAACCAGTTCAACTAATAAACGGTCTTTCATCAATTAACCATAAATCATCTAAAGAAGTACATTCATAACTAAAATTATTAGAATTGACAATCCAAAACCAAATTTGTGTGACATAAAAGCATTGTACAAAAAGATGCGTAGTAGTTTCTGGCAATCCACAAAAGCTCTGCACATTTCTTTTACAAGATAATTAACATGAAATTATTTAGTGAAATGATTTGTTAGTCTCATTTACACCAAAGAATTAATCCATTGTCGAGCCGATTTTCTTTAAAAAAGAAAGAAAGAATATACACAGTTGACATGGAATTGGAAGCAATTCTAATATTATCTGGTACGCATATATTATCTGACTACTGCTCAAAGATGACACGTGGATATTATTTGCGCACCACTCAAGAATTTGATAATATCCACTTGCCACAAGAGTACCATCCTTTTGAGTGATGCGCAGATAATATTTTAGTATCACTCACCGTAGATAATATATGCGTACAAGTAATACTAAATTTGTTTTCAATTTTATGTTAATTCCGTATATTTTTTTATTCAAAATGGTAACACCAAAAAATTCTAATGTGGAGTGTCCATTTCAACTTTCCCAAGAAAATTGCATTCATTTTTGTGAGAAGATTCTTTGATTTATTTTTCTTCAACGGAGTGTCCCACACCTAACCATCCGGATATGGTATCCCATTGTTTAATTCGATAGAAACTCAATTCGGAGCGGCATTCTACCAGGCCTCTTGTGTTGATGAGAATGTCAGAAAAATGCGTGTATTAAATTACTGTACTAAGACAAGACCCAAATCTTTTATTAATAAACATGCATTTTTAAAAGAGATGATGAGAAGTCTTGAAGTGTGTCTGCGTGAGAATGTCAGAACTTGCATTGGAAATGTCTAAGTACGACAGGTTTCAGTCTTCTTAGCTGTTTAGGCAGGTTGAACAACTGTGTCTTAGACAAAGCCTCTTTCTTAAGTTTCTTTAAATTAAATTTTTAAGTTGATAAAAATTCAAACTTACATCACAGTGCCTCCTCATAGCTCATTCTTAGCACTTTTATACACTCTAAGCTTCATTGCTCTAAGTCTTTGTCAGCCGAACAACTCCTCCTTGCTTAAACTTTTAAACCTCATTGCTCTAAGCCTCATTGCCGAACATGACCTAAATGTCAAGTCCACTGTTTTTTATAATTATTTTTTGTTATCACTATCAATATACATAGGGCTGCACAAAAAATTCGTAGTTCGTAATTCGATTTGAGTTTGATTCGAAAAAGTTCGTAAAAAATTCAGTTCGAAATTGAGTTCGTTCGAAATTAATTCAAACCAAACTTAGTTCGAAATTAATTCAAATCAAACTCAAACTGGACCTAGTTCGTTCGAAATTAACTCAAACGTGAACCGTTAATTTCCGCCGATAACTTTAATGTTTTATTTAGGATAATATTTGAGTTTGTAATAATTCTAAGACTTTGGTGATTGTTCTCTACTTCTATTGATATTTAAATTGTACTTTGGATATTTGAAAACTTTGGTGATGTTGCTCATGTTGGCTATTTGGAAAACTTTGGATTAGTACTGAACTTTGATTGATTGTACTAAACTTTGGTGTTTGATATAAATTTTGGTATTTGTAATGAACTTTGATATAAACTTTGGTGTACTGTGTAATTAGAATTCAGAATGCCTGAGTTTTTATTAAAGTGTTGTAATTTCGAACTATGGCTCAGCCATAAGTCATAACTCTTAAGTCGTAACAAAGTTCGTAAAAGTTCGAAATTGAGTCCGTAAAAAATTCGATTCGAAATTAATTCAAACCAAACTCAAACGGGAGGTAAGTTCGATTCGGTTCGGTTCGTTTGCAGCCCTAAATATACATAATAAAAGAAATTAATTTTAAATCAGATTAAAAGAAACCAGTACAATAATAGTAACTTGTGTGGTTTCGATCAAATTATTCTAAAGATAAAAATAAGAGATCATTTAAGAAATAAATAGAGAGACATGTTTGAAATCCAAATAGAAGATCTCTTGTGAATATTAGACATTTGAATAATTTGATGAGGGTTTAAATGTCTTTTTTTTTTCTGCCTTCTATAGAGTTCTACTTTTTAATTTTTTAATAACAGAATTTGTAAACTTATATGTCAAAATAAAACGGTTAGATGTGATCTATATTGTTTTCTCTATATGCACATAATTTTTGTTTCACTTTCCAATTTTGTTTTTATATGAATAAATAAATTGAAATATCAATGTTCAGAACTTATTAATATCAATATATTTTTGTAAGTTCTTGATACCGATAAAAATAAAGTCGAAATATTATAATCTTTTATATGTGCGTAGTGAAAATGAATATAGATCAAATCTAATTGTTTTATTTTGATATTTAAATTTTCAGTTATCAATATTTAAAAAATAAAGTATTTCACCCTGCAGTCATATTTTTATACAGCTGATTGAATTCAATAGTTTTAGAAAAATAAAATAATTTGTTATCACATCAATGAATCATGATCATGGCTGCAGCCTCAAATGACCCGTTTAGCCGATTTGCATGACCGTAGTCCGTAGAGGTCAGAAATGAAACGGCCCGTAGTCAAACATTGCGACTGCAAATGATAAGGACTAGGTATAGTTGTATAAAAAATTTCATGAATCAAGCATATTGTCCAGTCATTGTTTTAAAAATCAATTAGGGATTAGAGTGGAGGGGGTGGCACGAGATGCACACGCCCGGGATGTGGGGTCGATACACGAATGGTTGGTTGTTCACGCTTTGATGTGGATCGCTGGTCAGTAGTCACTCTCGATAGTGGGGTCATGTCTGTTCCCCACCTTCCCTGCAAAAGGACCCACTACGCATATAAAACATATTAATTTTATTATACCAAACCTAACAAAAGCGTCGATATGTCCGAGTGGTTAAGGAGACAGACTCGAAATCTGTTGGGCTTGCCTGCGCAGGTTCGAATCCTGCTGTCGACGATTTATATTTTTTTTTTCGCATTTCTATCAATTTTTTTAATTTCTCATTTTTTGGCAATGTCAGGCTAAGTTCAATTGGATCACCCCTATCATGATTTCGATGTATACCACAATCCACAAAGAAAGTTTTTAACATAGGGATGAATGGCTCTGTAGTGCCACAAAAATCCAGTGTTTTAAATATCTCAACTGCTCCTCTTAAAATTTACTATTGTTTTCTTAACCTAGTTACGAGAGGAGTGTGAATGTAATCCATTGAAGTTTTTTCAATAGACATGTTGTACATTTAAACATATTATCATGAAAAATATGATTATATGATTGCGTAATTTTGAATATGTTGACTGAGTTAACTTTTAACAAAAATATCGTGATTGTAAATACTTAACTACTTTTGTTTCAATGTTTTTTTTAGTTTATTTTAACAGGTATTTATAATTCTCAATGCACGTCCAATAATAATACAGAAGTTACATGAGTAATCATTGCTGCACTTTCATGCCAACTTAAAAAGACATCTTGAGAGTTATGATATATAAGTGTTAAATGAAACAAAGAAATGTTAAAAGAAAATGGCTAAATGTTACAAAAAATATATTAATTAGAAATAACTTAATTAATGTTAAAAACACATAGTTGTCCTGTTATTTTTTTTATTATTGTTATATGTTAAAAGCAACTAGTTTACCGTTAACAATAATTAATTTAGTAAACATAATTGTAACTCCACGTAATAAGATAAACACTTAATAAATAAACTCAGCAATTTTTTCTAATCCCATATATATGTGAATTTTCATTTGTCATTAGTCGGATCTAAGTTTAGCCCGACTTATATTTCAGTGCATATCACCTCTCGCGCAGGATAGTACCTTATTACCTAAGATTTGTGGTGCGGAAAATTAAAAGAAAATTTTCTTAAAAATACATAGTCGTAGTTCCACCCGAAAGAAGATAGAAAGCAACATGATTGCCTTCACAGAATTTTGTCAGGTCTGCCAACGCATGCATTCGATTTCAAGTCCCCCCATTTTTATAAACTGCTTTCCTTGCTTATTTTGAAATAGGAGCTTTCATGGAGATAAATAAATGTAAAAAATTAAGAGTTATAGATACATGCACATTTACTCTCTTGTTTTTGAACTCATAATCTCTTACTTCTGTGTGTGTTGCTTCAAGGAAGTGGGGACAAGATCAATCGGGTCAGCATAAGGGTGGTATTTAGTTTTGGGATTTCGGATCCATGTATCTTGTTTTACTGTTTTAAGTCAAAGGAATTAGGAGTTTTTGGTTTAAATGAATACAAATTATAAACTTAATTTTAATTTTATATCTTGGAATGTAAGAGGTTTAAACGAACGACCTAAAAGACTGGCAGTTTGGCAAACTCTATTAATCGAGAGGCCTCAAATTGTATGTCTATAGGAGACGAAATTGCAAAATTTTGATGAGGCAAAACTTAAACAGACAGTCGGCAGAGCTCTTGATGGTCATTTTGAAATCCCGGCTGCGGGCACAAGAGGGGGAGTACTAATAGCTTGGTCCTTAAGCAGATTCACTCAAGTGCAATCTCAAATGACGAATCATACGATACTTCTCAGAATAATCTAGATGGCTCCCAATTTCACTTCAGTGATCTATGGTCCGTCAGAAAGGCAAGGAAGAAGCCAATTCTATGATGAACTGAGACAGATAAAACCAACAAACGGAAAGCCATGGATTGTGTGCGGTGATTTTAATTGAACCAATAGATAGAACAAACAACCATAGTGAATGGCGACAAACAATGATTTTTGCTAACCTGGTATCGAACTAGGTCTATTAAACATGACAATGCATAGAGGAAGGTTCACATGGTCCAACGAACGGGAAAATCCGCACATGGAGAGATTGGACAGATTTCTCATTTCGGCAGAATGGAACCAATATTTCCCAAACTCAACTCAAAAGCACATCCTAACACATCCATTGCCCGATACAGTATACTTTCCAGAGGAACTTTCGAAAGAAAAGATTTTTCAGTTTAGGAAATTATTGGCTTAGATCGCAAGAATTCATATCACTAGTGGAAATGAAGTGGACCTACATGGAGAGGGCCCAGACACCGCTACAGTTACACAACAAAATGATGAGGATGCAACTCGAAATAAAAGAAAGGGCGGCTAACAAAGTGGGCAACGTGGCAAAACAAATCACAGTATGCAGAGATTACTTAGGATGGGCCGACGTGGTCAAAAAGAGCAGATCTACCACCGCCCTTGAAAAACTCATAACATGTCTCAGCAAAAAAAAGGTACATTGACCTCTCGGTTATACAGGAGGATATTTGGAGACAATGGGCAAAGGCAAACTAGGAACTTGAGGGAGACAGGTGAACCAAGTTTTTTCATGCTTACGCATCCAGTAGAAAGCAGGAAAATAACATTACAGAAGTGCACTACCAGGGCCAGCGTTACTCAGACCATACAACGAAGGCCAAAGTCTTTTTTTTATTTCTATGTAGGACTAATGGGGGCGGACTCACAGCCAACACCGACTTTAGCCTGGGGTAATCTTTATCCTAAGCAATATGAACCAGCTGACTGAGCCATTCTCGGAGGTTGAAATATAAGCCACAATATCGACCCTACCCAACAGGAAGAGCTCGGGACCAGATGGATACACGGTAGAGTTCTACAAGAAATTCATCAGAATATTGCTTCATGATATAGTTTTCTCATTTAAGGCAGTCACGGAAGGAAGGGAGCCACTCTCACCCCTCAACACATCATACCTAACATTGATACCAAAAAACGGAAGCACTAACCAGACCGGATAATTTCTGGCCAATCATCCTTGTACATGGAGTGCAAAAAATCTTCTCTAAAATCCTGGCCAACAGACTACAGCATAGGATGCATAAAATCATTGACACCGCTCAAATCGGGTTCTTAAAAAATAGACAGATGACAGAGAGCTTCATATATGCGCAACAGACCCTAAGCAGGGCAAAGCTGGAGAAGGTACCACTAGCACTCTACAAAGCGAACATAAAAAAGGCTTTTGACACGCTCAACGGGACTTCATGCTTCAGACAATGCGACACCCGCTATCCCCACTGTTGTTCATCATCGCAATAGATTTCCTTGCGAGGTATTTTGCAAAATTGGTATATGCTGGTGCAATCTGATTGCCTTTTATGGGAATGAAACCATGTCTGCTATACGCAGATGATGCGCTTTTCTTTATAAAATTGGAGGTGCAATAGCTCTAAACCTTGCAAATAGCTCTCACGATTTTCCAAAAAATATCAGGCTTGACGACAAATCCACATAAGTCTGAATTGTTGATTTCTGATCCCTAGCCGCATGACACATCTCAGTTACCGGCAATACTCGGATGCAGATTAAGCGAGTTCCCTTTCACATATCTGGAGCTGCCGCTATCAAACAAGAGGCTTACAAAAGAGGCCTACCTTCCGCTCATCTACAGACTCAATTGCAGGCTAACAAGATGGGCGGCCAAACACCTCTCCATCGCAGGTAGATTGGTGTTACTAAATGCGGTCCTCTCAGCATTACCTTCACACTTCATGATGGTAATAAAGCTACCAAAATAGGTGATCAAACAAATCGACATAGTTAGAAGAAGATTCCTATGGCACAGGTTGGAACAACAGTCAAGTAGGATGAGTCTAGCTAACTGGGAGCTAGTTTGCAGACCTAAAGAATATGACGGACTTGGAATAGTCAATCTGGTCACCTTCAACAAGGCACTGCTCATGAAATGGTCCTGGTACTGGCAAAAGCCAGAACAAAGAATGTAGAAAATGGTGTTCTAAGGACAAGGCTTGATGAACACCTGATGCTTATATCCCCACTATTCATGGGAGCTTTGCAGCAGTGTCATACTTTTTGGGAAATGGCGGTCACATACATCTATAGCCAGGGTGACAAGATTTTGCTATGGAATCACAACTGGGGACATGGCATCTTAAAGTATGAACTCCAGTCACTTTACACACATGCGACTGATGTTTCCATAAGCCTGAAACAAACAATGCAAGGGACAAGACAATATTTCCAACCGGTTCTCACGAAATCAGCGGAAGAGGAATTGCAGCGACTGAGAGGCCATCTCCGAATAGTCATAGCGCACACCGACCGAGATCAGGATGACATTACATGGAAATGGACGGATACATGCATTTACACAGTCAAAAGTGCATACCGAGCCCTAAAAAATAAGTCGTACGTTACAAACCATGCCCACCGTTTGTGGAGATTACGTATACCACCCAGAACAAAAATCTTTGGTTGGCTTCTTGTCAACAACAGACTGCTCACAATTGACAACCTAAGGAAAAAAAGATTACCAATCACAAATAGGTGTGTCATGTGTTGCCAAGATGCCGAAATAGCACTTCATATGCTCGGACAATGCTCATTTGCTACCGAGATGTATACTCGAATGGGCATGCCAGCACAAATGAGGTCACAACAGATAAATGCCATAATACAGCCAGACAATTGCAAAAGGGCAAGAGAAACCTTGTTGGTAACAATGTTCGTCATTTGGAGAGAAAGATGTGCACACATCTTTAGAGACTCAGCAAAGACCCACAAAGAGTTGATAGAGGAAGTGGCGCACTTATATAGCCACAACGAAACACCAAGAGAAGATTGGCTACCCAATAAAACCTTATACTTATTTAGATTATTTTCTGCTTTTCCTTTATGTTTCCTCTTTTACTTACTTTTCTTTATTTGACCTCAAGCCTGTTTGAGTGTCGTTTGTTTTCTTTCATCTTTGCAACTACAAGCCTATTGTAACCGCAAATTATCAATCAAATATGGACTAGACCCTTATTTTTCCTCAAAAAAAAACTCTTAATATTTTTTTGGTATGCAAAATTGAAGAAGAATCACAGGAAGACTACAAACTTTTATGCCAGAATTTGCAAATATTCGATAGAAGTGTAATGAGTGAGTCTATGGTACTATGCATATCACGGATTGGTCCGTAATACGGATCAATATTTTCATTTTTAAAATCCTAACGGTCAATCCGAACGTTCAACATGAACCCCATGAGGTTGTTCGACAACACCTCTTAATCCGTATTAGGATTAAGTCTTAAGGAGGCTTATGGAACCAATGTTCGATTGTCTTAATCTGTGGATGATAGCTAATGAAGCTAAAGGAATGGGTAGAGGTGCCTTAAGACTCGGACAAAAAGAGACTAAAGGAGACGATCTTAATCCGTACTAAAGAATCGGTGTTTAGTAGGATTAAGCGGCTAAAGAAACTAAAAGAGACTCCTTTAGTCTTAAGGAGGCTTAAAAAAGCGTTGCCGAACAACATCCATATGAATATGTACTTGCATACCGGATTTTTTTTTTAGAATTTTTTTACTATTTTTTAAAATAGATAGAAAATCATTGGTTTTAGATGGTCTAGAATTTTCAGATCAAGTGATTTTCTGTTATCTTAAAAAATAGTAAAAAAATTCTAAAAAATACAAAATTCAGTCTATAAGTACATATTCATTTGGAGATTGTGTTGAACGGTTTGGATTGATCATTAGAATTTTGAAAACGAAAATATTGATCCATATTACGGACTAATCCGTGATATGCATAGTACCATAGACTCACTCAAGTGTAATTATTAAAAATATATTTTGCCAATCAAATTTACAAAGAACATCAAGAGAATGGTTTGTACTTTGCCAATCAAAATTACAAAGAACATCAAGAGAATGGTTTGTACTTTGCCAATCAAAATTACAGAGAACATCAAGAGAATGGTTTGTACTTCGTATTCATTCAAATAACTTCCCTCGTGTAAAGTTAAGCAAAAACAGAGGAAGGCAGGAGAAATAAAACAAGGAGAGTATCTTTCAGAAAGACATAATTTGACTATCCGATGCAACCTGTAGCAGATCATTCCAATTTGTTATCTTTTCTCTAGGCTTGTTCTTCAATTGGCCTGCCATCTTTTCTTTCAAATCTATTCTCTCCCAGCCACTAAATGGAACAAATTTGACCCCCTTTTCCTCCAAAATTTGTTGGAGGCCTTTTCTGCCTGGTTTTGAGACTGGAATCAATTTGCCATTTTTCACATCCTCTAAGATGCTTGCAACCTGCCAATAATATTGATTAAAGAAAAGAGGAGCAGGACTTCTATAATTGTATTCTTATTTGACATGTTATAAATAATTCTCGTACTTCAGAGAAAATCTGTGAGGTACAGTTCAGCTTTTCGAACTCAAAAACTCAACAACCAAGTCAATCAACGCACTACTCCATTAACCAAAATGCTCAAACATTTAGAAAAGACGAGTCAACGCTTCCATTACTTATTAGCTCATTTGGACATGGCTTTTCAACCTAAAAAGAGTCAAATTAAACTGGAATCGCATAAAATACCATAAGACAATGAGTCTACAACCAGTGAAAAACAAGTCTGCAAGATCCTAACTACCATTTCCCCAATTGCAGTTAAAAGTAAAGATAGAAAAGAAATTACTTAGCTCCCGTTTTCAAAAAGAGCCTTTTCTGCTTCTCAAAAAGAAAAGGGGGAACTTTCTGTATCCATCAAGTTCTTTCACTGAAACCTTTACAACAATAACTATCACTAGAGACCTTTACCTATAAATTAACGGACCAAAACAAAATAGAATTTTGTACACAGTTCTCTATTCTCTCTTATATTCTGCCCCATTTCAACAATCCACTCAGGAAAAATGAAAATTGGAATAAGCTTAGAAGTCCCTCACAAACATACAAATGATTAGTGCACAACCTTTCTTAGACCCAAAAAAAAAAAAAAATTCTTCTATGCTTTTAACTTTTTTATCAGGGATCCTTGTCACAAATAAGAGAGATGCTAGTCTATTGTTAAGACCCAATTAAGTTTAATTTAGCAGAGATTCATCTCACACAGCGCTAACTAGTATGGTGCATGTCCATGGTAAAAAGTAAAGGCTTTTCTTTTATGCCTGAGCTGGGATTCTATTAGTTCATTCTCCTCGTTGACATAATAAGAGAGGACATTTCAGTGGGACCAAAGAAAAAAGTGATTGAGTTTGACCTTTAGGAAAGTATGATCATTTGGTTCCATGATAAGTGCAAACACAAATTTGATTTCAATTTACACTGTTCAAGCACCCACAACTGAATATCCCTGATGACCTGATCTATAATGCATCTCTTTCAAGAGGGGCAAATTTTTTTTTTCGCTGTTTACAAGGGTGCGGGTGCATTGGGAATTTTGCCACTTTTAGAGTTCAACAGGCAATTTACAATGGAGAAAACTTACCGTTTCTTCGGCACAATACAAGTTTGTACCAACAATACCAGTAGGTCCCCTTTTAAGCCAACCCACCACATATAACCCTTGCTCAGTTTTTGTATCCATCTGATCAGCGCTAGTTAGCACTCTTCCTTTCACATTTGGTACAACCCCTGTAGTGCAAAGTAAAATAAGATCTCAACAATTTATTTGCATGAAAATTGAGAAAGTTTTCATTATTGTGAATTTACTACGTGGTAAAGTACCAACCAGCAATTATTTCCAAATTTTTCTACATGTCACAGCTGGCTTGTTAGTTGCTAAACCTACAAATCTTAACTAACAAATTTTTAGTTATTAAATTTAAACTTTCAGGTATTTATAATTTAAATTCCCGACTTGCTGTCATTTTCATTGCAGATTCATTTAGCTTGTGACAACAGCACCTCTAAATAAGAGATACTTAACCTGCTTTGAAAAGTACTGCAATTTCTATATACAAATATAACAATGTACAATGAAAATTCCACTAATTTAATCAACTAACCTCTATCATTATCAAAAGGCAGTCCATCTATTGGCAAAGATTTATAACCAATGCTTTTTAATACCAGACTATAACCAAAAAAATAAAAAAGAGAATTGAGCAATTGATTTAGAATCTGATTTATAGAACAGCCACTAATGATTAGTTATAGATAATTATTAGCTAAATGACCTACCCACACTTAATATCTTCAATCTCTCCAGTCCCTACTGCCACCTGCTTTCCAGAAGAACCATTCTCTAATAATATAAAAACAGAATGAGAGAAACAATGAGATTTTAACAAGGAAAAGAAATTTGGTCAGTGATTCTAGTACGGATATATCTTCTTGAAAGAGATAAAACATCCACACACCTTTTAAAACTGTCTTTTCAAGATGAACACTGCCAACAGTTGAATAATCTTCAGAAATAAATTTAATGGGTTTTCTGAAAAAAACAAAGTGGAGGTTCAGCATGCCAGTGGAATTATCTCCTAGTGGGGATTTAGCTGCTTTTGTGAGAAGCTCGTAAACTCTTTTGCGAATCCGATTGTTCTTCATTTCTTCCTAATAGCGAGAGATTTCAAACTTAATTTAAGAAGTCTCTACAAAGTAATTGAAAGTATTTAACTTCACCATCTGAAACAAAGAGCAGATATAGGACCTCATCCAATGGAGATGTAGCCAAGTCAGCTTCGTTTATATGAACATTCAAGTTCTTCATACCTACATACATTCATGACCTATAGAATCAATCATTCTAGATGATCTAAATTGTATAACGGAGAATTTGTGGTAAAAAGACTATGTTAGTTTTAGCAGAGCAGCATTTGGTTTTTGATATTTGCAAACAACACCGTAGTTAAGATGACCACTTATTGTTGTCTTGTGAAAACAGTATGCTCCTCTAAATTGAATTCCTCTCTTCCTAGTTCCTCATTTTCCATTTTTCTTCACCATATTTTAGAAACCAAAAAACCTTTTCCACTCCTTCCCTCTCTTCTTATGCCTCACATCTCTACAACTCTTAACCCCAATAACCCATTCAAGGAAAAGTAAACTCAAAAGGCACTAGTTTTCTGAACGAAAAAAAGATAACGGAAGGGTAAATGGTTCTCACAATAAGATTTGGGTTCTGAATAATTATCGTCCATTTAAAAGTGGGTTTATTTGCAAATAAATTAGTCGTGCGGTCTGCAAATAAGAAGAATGTCTTTATTCAAGGATAAGAGAGCTGAATTTACCCAGAATTTCACGCAATTCCTTTGCTGTGCAAGCAGCCTGTACTGGACCTCTTCTTCCAACCAGGTACACATTTCTATAGCAAGAGGATTATAAAATCTCAAGTGACTATGCATTTTCAAGCCTACACAGTAAAGTTACACAATGTGTAAAATCTACCTTATTGTACTTTTTCGAAGGGAATCTAAAGCATGGTCTGCAATATCTGTTGTTTCAAGCTCACTTATTGGGCGCAAAAGGATTCTGGCAACATCAAGTGCTACATTTCCCTTGCAATTTAAACATCACGTGAAAAACAATGATCAGGGTTAACCAAGAAAAATATAAGGTCGTGGAATGATTCCTTGCTGAAAAGTTATGATTTCCGTAATTATATTACATGATAATATTTTGTAAGAATTTTATTGGGTACCTGACCAAGAACTACTGCTGTGTCACTGTTACATAATTCTGGAGCCATGTCACGGTAATCAGGGTGGCCATTGTACCACCACACGAATTCCCTAGCCGAATATACCCCTTTCAAATCCTATACAAACATAAAGCTAATATAAATAAAAAACAGAGGAGGAATCATAAACATGAATTTTAAAGTTTAAAACTCAGTTGGGCGACTCACTTCGCCTGGTATGCCAAGGGACCTATCACTCTCTGATCCATATGCAAGTACAACCTGAAGAAAAGAAATTAAATCAATGCAGTAGATTATTGAGTAGTGACAAGAACCAAACCTAATCAGTGTGGTAGCGTTACTGGTACTAAAATGATTTATGGGGCTCTAGTGCTATGGCTTGAACCTCAATTACAAAATAATCGTCTTTTTTTACACTTTACACATATACTAATATAAGAAACTAATATAAGGACTTACCACATCATAGGCCTGACGAAGTTCTGACAGAGAAACACTACTCCCAAGGGACACATTCCCAAAGAATGAGCACCGATCATGCGAAGCTACACGAGAAAATTGGTTTACCACAATCTGTCACATAATTTAGTTCTTTAAAATGCCAAACATTCAAATCCTAAATGATCACGCCAGTAACACAGCTAAAATCTTACTTTGGTTTCAGGATGATCCGGTGCAACACCTGATCTCACCAACCCAAATGGTGTTGGCAGCCGGTCTATGATGTCGACTTCTGCCCCTTCATGAGCCTTTAACATCTACAATCCAAGAAGGCAAATATATAAATAAATAGAACTGTAAAACATGGTTTAGTAATACCAGTAGAAGTAAACAATCCAAGAAGCAAAATTGTACCTTCTCAGCAGTGTAGAATCCTGCAGGGCCACTCCCAACCACGCAAACATGAAGTGGGTCCCAGCTGGCAGCTGAGAACCCCCTTGAATATAGCCTCTGGCTCTGCCCATAGAGAAGAAATCTGCGCATCGCATTCATCGGTGCCTCTTACTGTAGAATTGTAGATCAAGGGTGGGCGAGAGGTCCAGGGGCAGATGCAGGATTTCTGTCACGGGGTGGCAGGAATCGGGTTCAAACCCATAGCTAATCGGGAATAGGCTTCAAGGAATGCAAGGAATTTATGGTATAAACCTTCCAACTAACATAATTTGTGGTACAAATGAACTGGTACCGGAGCCAGTAACAAACTATTCCTCTGTGGTTTTGCCCATTACTTTGCTTGATAGACTTTACATTAGGCAGTATGGGAGTATAATTTTAACTCTGTGACGAAAGCTTAAAACTGAAATAGGCTAATTTGGTATCAAATTGTTTTCCTATGGTTAGGCTTTGCTATATTTCTTTATTGCATAAGCTCAGAACAAGCACGGAGCACCTTTGACTTAAATTAGGCACAAAAAATGCCACATTCTCTCACGTTTCCAGCAAGTGAAATCAAACAAAATTAAAAGTTACCGTAATGCTCCAGGGGCAGGGGCGTCGCCTAACAGAGAGAACAGAGAAGAGCGAGCGAGACTACAGCGCAGGGGCGGACTTAGAGAGTTGAGAGAGAGAGAGAGAGAGCGAGCGACCGATGCGCGCGTCAGAGAGCGACTTGGAGTCCGAGACGGAGAGAAATCGTGGAGGCTTCTTCAATCTTCGGAGTCAGAAAGCAGCCGGGGACGAATTGAACAAATTGCGTGCGCTAAGAGAGAAATCGAATTGCTGTGCGCTAGGAGTAGCGACGAATTCGGTTTTGGGCCCGTTAATTTTTGTAAGCGCTGAAGAAGAGAGAAGATGGGCTTACTGAGTTCGGAGAGAAACAAAATAATTTCCAGAAAATTGATAAAGAAGAATCGGATCTGTTTTTTTCACTGAATTATAAAATTATAAAATTCAGGAGAGGCAGTTGTTGGACTTTATTGGATCTGTTTTTTCCATAGATACTCAGGTTATCTGCATTTGCAGTATGCCCAAACCCACTATGCTAATGGGCAGTTCTAGTGGAAATGGTCCTTCGTATGTATTCATATATAAATTCAGTTTTATGTTTGAAGAACAATTGCACAAAATTCACCAAATTCTTTTTCTTTTTTTTAATTAAAATATTTAGACAATTTGAAAGCAATAATTTATACCTATTTAAAAAATAATAATAAAATTTATATAAAATTATAAACTTTAGTCTCAAAAAATATTCTTATATGAAAATTATATTTAACGATTTGAATTAACTGTTTAGATTTTAAAAATAAAGATATAAATTTATAGCATTTATCGTAGCTTCAACTCTTGTTGTATACTATTTGTCCACTTCTCTTAATAAAATATATTTACAATAAAATATATATTTTTTGTTTTAATTAAACTAATTCTTGTAATAAAAGAAATAAACATTTTTTTAAATAATGAAAATATACAAAATTTATCATTTTTTAATCATAAAAGGGCCAAGGACATCCTCATCATGTTTTAATCCGGAGTCCATATCCTCTATAGTACTTCAAATTTTGAGTTTGAAATTCAAACCGGTCAATCAAAATTCAAACCAATCGGACTCAATTTAAAAATTCACATAACCCTTTAATATTCATGCTAATGTGAATTCGCCGGTCCGAATTCTTGCTGCATATGATACGAATTTCTTTATCTGCCCCCTGTTTTCAACAAAATCTCAATCAATTAATTGGTGTCTTATTATCTCTTATGTGCGGAGGGTATGGCGATGTTGACGCAGCGTGATTGCGGTGCTCAAGTTTGTTTGTGCCAGACTGTTTGCTTAGCTATGCATTTGACATTCAAATTTCCTGGACCCCTACGGCAATTAAATATTTTTGACTTTATAGCAGCCAACCATGCTCTGAAAGTCTGACCTTTCCGATTTCCTTTTTTCCTTTTTGTTTTTTGTTTTTTTAGTGACCCTTCCGAGTTGCTTGAAGCTACCTATAGCACGAGATATAATAGAGTCAATTGATTTTTAGCGTTCCATCCGCTGGAGTAATATGAATATGAATATTACAGATTGACTGTGCTATAGATTATAGATTCATGTCTTTATTTTAAAGTCAAACAGTTGATTTTAATTATTAAATACGATATCCATATTGGTAATATTTTTTTTTCCTCAAAAAAGAAAGTAACCCAATAGTACTGATCTCAGGATAACAATATAATAGAGGTACATAGAGTAGAACTAGGGTGCTCTTAAGTTCACCAAGTTCCTTGGTGAACTCAAGTCTAAAATCTATTGGATCGGCTTCAAACGACGAATCCGAACTGTTGAAATCCGTCTACCTTACGAGTGATGCATTTACATGCAAAAATTTAAAAATTTAAAATTAATTTTGCATAGAGTCAAGTGGAAAAGTCAAAAAATGAATACATTAAAATTAATTTATTAACCTTCTAATTTTGACCGCTTGACTTTATACTAAATTAATTCAAAAGTATACAATTTTTACATGTATACGCATCACTCGTAAAGTAGACAGATTTTAACGATTCAGATTCGTTATTTAAAGCTAATTTGATGGATTTTAGACTTGAGTTCACCTTGAACTTAAGAACACCCTGGTTCTACTCGAGGTACATAATTTGTTGTATTACGTGTGTAGTATTAATTAATTAATTAATACACGTGATGGGTTTTGATATATACAACGAGTGGTACTGTTATGTACGATCTCAATCATATTCAAACTTTCCTTGTTTGTTGGGTGTCTGTTGGTATATGTCACACTGTACCAATAACTTGTTAATTATATGAAGTGCACGCTGGACTTTCTTAATTAGTAATTATTAATTAATTCAGATCACCAAATGCTTGTTGTCAGACAGTTAATCAATTACTTATAGCATCTACATATCTGCAACTCACATGAGTTTCTAAATAACTGTTAATCTCTTTTTAGAAATTAAGATCTCTAAAATTCTAACTCTCACATCTCTGAAATTAATTTTAGAGTTTCTATTAAGCCACGTCAGCAACAAATTAAAAAGCAGAAATAATTTGAGCTAATCATTTGATCAGCATGGAGTTTATAAATATTTTCTTAATAAAAAACTTTACTGCATTGTTTTTAAATAAGAAATTCTCTCATATCTCTGAAACTAGATTAGAAACTGCCACATCATATTAGAAACTCTAATAGTACCAGAGATGTAGATGCTCTTATTTATCTAATGTTCTTATTCATCAAATAATACTTCTTATCTATATATTATTCCAAATTTATAAACTTTAATCGTGGCACCGTCAAAAACATATTAGTATGTGCGCACACAAATTATTTCTTTATCTTCTCATTAGCATTCCTTACTTATATAATTTTTTTTCTCTTACACGAATAATATTCATAATTTGAAACTTCTTGTTAATCCATTCTTTTGTTGTAGTCATGAATTTCTATAATAACCATGAAACAAATGTAAGGTCATTGTTTAATTCTCATGTATACAATTTTTGTTAATTTTGTAAAATTTACTTCATTTTTTCCCTTCTATTAAATAACAAAATTTTGTTACTTATTGTATTGATTATAATTTGTTTTTTTTAACAATACATAATTACTTACAAAAATATTTAATAATAAAAGAGAATAAAATAATGTGAGTTGTCAGTTTTTAAAAAAATAGTGTCTACACTCAGAATTACTCCTCTCCTACACTCAGGATTACTCCTCTCTTACATTTTAGATTTTATGTAGTTCGCTGCAGTATTTTTGTGATCAGACAACACAGTCATGCATAGATAATTTAGCTGCTATATATAAATTCTTCAATAAAATTTGATATCGGTCTCCTGGTCCAAAAAAATTGAAGTCCTAACTTAACAACTTTTCTTGATTATTGTATAGATTGTAATGTGTTAATTTTTTTATTAATACATAAACTTGCAAAACAAAAAAACAATAATCAAAATATAAAAATAATGCGAGCAGTCATTCTTAAAATAGAAAAAAAAAACAAACTGTTTTAGAGGATCCGAACCAAAATCTGCGGTCTTAGAGCATCTACATCCCAGCAACTCAAATGAGTTTCTAAATAACTGTTAACTATATTTTAGAAATTAAGATCTTTAAAGTTTCTAACTCTCATATCTCTGAAATTAATTTTAGAGTTTATATTAAGACACATCAGCAATAAATTAAAAAGGAGAAATAATTTGAGCCAATCATTTAGCTAGGGTGGAGTTTATAAACAGTTTCTTAATAAGAAACTTTCCTGCATAGTTTCTAAATAACAAACTCTTCCACATTCTTGAAATTGAATTAAAAACTGCCACATCAGATTAGAAACTCTGATAATACTAGAAATGTAGATGCTCTTACTCTATCCCAATTAATTCATTAGTCCAAGTGTCCAACTTAACTGGATTAATTGTGGCATAAATTCTCTATGTTGATATTTTGTCTATTGTCAACTACATTTCGATCTATCTAGCACCACAACTTAACTGGATCTTATGCATGCAGTTTTCTTTAATAATAGTTTTGTGTTGATCGGGTAACACAGAAAGATTAGTCATGATGCATATATATATTTTAGCTGCTATATATTATAAAATAAAAAAAGTAAAATTTTAATGAACATTTCATTCAATCTCATGGAGTCATGGTGCAAAAGAAAATAAAAATGAAGTCCTAATGAAAATTGTCCGCCACTATGATATTAATAGGAAGTTCAAGAAAAAAACAATGGAGTTTAAAGGTCTGTATCAACTTTGTTTCTTTTTTGAAATTTTAATTTGTCCCCCTCTAGAGTTAAAATTAAAATATTTTTTTTGAATTCTGATTGATAATTAAGATTAGAAATTAGAATATTAGAAATTAAAAGTTAGAGTATTATTTTTTTTATCTAATACTCGATTCGCTACTTTTTACCCTATCATAGAATTTCAAGATCCGCCACCTTATATATTTTTTTATCTAGTAGACCTCAAAGAATATTGACACAGTTCAGAAAAAAAAATAGTTGTAGAAACCATAGTGACAAATCAAAAGTTCGGGTTCGGTTCGGCGAGATCAAAAATTCGTGATTCGGGTATAATTCGGAAATGATTCGGTACAACAAGGAAGGAAAAAAAAAAAAAAACCCCAAAAAAAAACGTAAAAAAAAAAAATTTTGGCGTTTTTTTCGCGAATAATTCGTAATTCGCGTTTTATTCGCGAATAAAACGTATTATACGTTTTTCCGCGTATTAAACTGAGTTCGGTGCGGTTATGTATAAAAAACGAATTATACGCGAATTATACGCGTATAATTCGCGTATTTTGTTACTATGGTAGAAACAAGAATTCTGTCATTTTGTTGCTTGATTGTAACAAACTGTTGTAGAGGATCCGAACCAAAGTTTACGGTGCTACTCTTTTTTGAAAGGTTGGTGGTGGCTACCAACTATACGGTGCTACTCTTTCCTGATTAATTTAGTGGTCAAGCCAGCACCTTTTTCTATTGATTGTATCATAAGTGCTTTATGTTGATATTTTTGTCAATTTCCACCTAAATTTCGATCTATCTAGCACCAAAACTTATTTAACTAGATCTTATGCAGTTTTCTTTAGTAGTTTTTGTGTTGATCGATCGGGCAACACGAAAATATTAGTCATGCATAGATATTTTAGCTGCTATAAATTCTAAAATTTAAAAAAATAAAATTTTAATAGTCATTTGATATTGATCTCATGGTGCAAAAAAAATGAAGTCTTAATGTTTGTCTGCCACTTTGATATGAATATGACATTCAAGTGAAAAAAAGGTAAATATACACCTGAAATATTTTGTTTTGTTTTTGGATTCTAAAATAGAAACATGAATTTTAGTAGACTTCTAAGATTATTCACACAGTTCAGAAAAAAAAATATAAGAACAAATATACAGTTTTATATTAGTTTCTTTGCTTGATTGTAATTTTTTTTTAGAAAAAATTAAGAAATGATGATGTTGATTGCTGTATTATTGTTTGTGGGAACTTGACCTCTGAAATTTGGAAAATGTACTTTTATGCTAGCAGAGCAGGTTGGGTCTGATGCCCATTGGACTCAAATTTGGGTCCAATGGGTTTCGGGACCATCCGAACTGCTTTAAGATTTGTGCGCATGTATTTTAAAGCAGATGCGAAAGTTGCTGGTGCGAATCTTAAGCAGATCGGACGGTCATCGAATCTATCAAACTCACTTTGAGTCCGATGGACATCGTACTCAAATTGACCTCTTATGCTAGTAATAGATGGAAAATTCATTGTATATTAAACAATAAGTATCAACGAATTTTATCTGGCATTAAGGTCATAATAGTTGTAATTACATTCGGTTTTCACTTTTTTTTACCTTAACTTGACAACTAACATTTTTTGTCCCATTTTTATTTATTTTGTCTCATTTTTTAACAAGTAAAGACCAATAAAAAAAAATAAAAAAAATGTATAAATTTTTTTTTTAAGTTTGTCCCTTTCATATATGCATATTATGTACAATTTTTCTTCTTTTTGAAATATCTAAAAATATATTTGTTAAATAAACAAATTGTCGTGATTATTGTATTGATTATAATATGTTAAATTTGTTTAACAATTACTACGTAATCATTGAAAAATATTTAATAATCAGAACATACATCAGCCAAACAAACTGTTATTCCTAAAAAAGAAAAATAAAAACTTTGTAGAGGATCCAAACCCAAAGTCTACGTCTTACCCTATCCAATAATTCAACGGTCTCAACTCTCAATTGTCAATTTAGCACCTTTTTCAATTGTGTCATAAATTCACTCTGTTGAATTTTATTTTTTTTTTGTCTATTTCTACCTACATTTCGATCATCTAGCACCATAACTTATTTATCTAGATCTTATGCAACTTTTGTTAGCAGTTTGTGTCATGTATAGATAATTTAGATGCTATAAATTCTAAAATAGAACAATAAAAATTTTAAAAAATCATTTGAGATGGATTTTGTGGTGAAAAAAAAATGAAGTCCTAATGTAAATTATCTGTCACTGAGATATTAAGGTATATATACACCTTTCATATTTTATTTTGCTTCTGGATTCTAAAATACAAACAAGAATTTTAAGCAGACCTTTTAAGATTACTGACACAGTTAAAAAAACAAAAACAATAAAGAAAATGTAGAGGATCCGAACCAAAATTTGCAGTCTTATTCTTTCCTAATAAATCCAGAGTGTGTATTATCTGAGATATCTCATATTTTGCGTGACCGACGTATCCGGTGTTTACTCGGAGATAGCGCGGAGACCAATATTATTTGAGCTTTGAGATCCGTGCAGAACGTATTTGAACAGTTGAGATTTTCTAAAGGATAACAAAAAATATGAGATATCTCAGAGGATGCGAATTCATAAATCCAGCGGTCTCAAGTGTCCAACTAACATGAATTCACATCCTCCCCGTTACCGTAATAGGGAATCTTTTACAATTATTGGATCTGGACCGTTCTTTTTAACTTGGCACGAATCTCAAAGCCCAATAATATTGTCCCTGCGCTATCCCGAATCTCAAAGCGGCTGAGAGTCTAAACGGTAAAGTGAAGAGAATCTTTTACCGTAATAGAGATGATACTTGTCCCAACTAGCATGCCATCTTTCCCAATTGATTCAGCGGTCCAACAAACCACTTGATCGGACCTACTTTGGTTTGATGGTTTAATCACCGTCCATTTGATTTAAGATTCGTGCATAATGCTTACTTCGTGCGTGTCTGTTTTAATTTCGGGCGCACAAATCTTAAATTAGATCGGACGGTCATCATGCTCGTTGAACCTAAAAGTAGGTCCGATGGGCATCGGACCTACTCCGCTCTCCCAACAAACACCTTTTCATTTAATTGACGGGTCCCAGTTGCTTCCTAGCCGTCTACTCTTACGCACTAATTCTCCCCTCCGTCTCTTCACCGAAATTTCCTGTCGTACGGAACTATTCAAGGGACGACCACAACCTTATACAATTTCTTTTATATTTTTAGAAATATAAAAATTAAATTATAAATCATAGATGGAGTAGATTTTTTTTAATCTCATGGAAAGGACAAAATCAATTATTCGATCGTTTTGATAAATTGTTGGAAATCAGGCATTACAATTTTGAAATATGAGTAGGGTTAATACGCACTGTTGATTTTGTGCTCCAATCATACTACACATTTTTATCTCTGTTTTTAAAATTCAAACAGTCAATTCGAACTGCTCAATACGATCTTTATATTAAAATGTGTTTCGAGACCAAATTTTATATTTGTTGAAACTTTTTTATTATTTTTTTAGATAGTACAAAATAATTGCTTATGGACCATCCAAAAACAATGATTTTGTACCTATCTAAAAAAACTGTAAAGATTTCCAAAAAAATATAAAATTTGGCCTATAAGAACATTTTGATATGGATATCATGTTGAGCGGTTCAGATTGACTGTTTGAACTTTAAAAACAGAGATAGAGATGTGGAACATGGTTGAAGCACAAAACCAATGATGTATTTTAACTCTACTTTTGAAATATATAAAATTGAACTATTAATTCGGTCTCTTAAAGTGGTGCAACTAATAATTACAAAATTATATAAGAATTACGGATTAGCTTAGTCAACAAAATAATATGCATAGCAATCAGTGAAATTGTAAGGATGTATTGTCAACAATCTTATATATCACGCATTGTCAACAATCTTAATTACAATTAGTCAACAAAAAAAAGGACCAATCAAAAAAAAATAACATGCATAGCAATCAGTGAAATCAAATTAAATCTTGCGGATGTATTGTCTCTTTTTTTTTTTTTTTTAACTTTTGCAGAAGCTGTGAAATTGTAAGGGAGAATCGATCTCTTGACTTTTGGATACAACAATTATAAGATTTTTTTTTAACCAACTGTGTTACCTTCTCTTTCTCTTGCGGGATATATTGTCATATTTGAAAATTTCAATAATAGTTAGTTTATTTATTATAAATAAGTGTAGGAAAGATAGGAGACCAAATGAGAGTTTATTTCCTTGTCTTAGCGTAATGCTAAGTTTAAGAGTCAATGAGTCTTCGGTGGATGAGTAGGTCGCTAGTTCTCTAAGAGTAGAATGATTTATTTTTGAGTGATTGGTCCCAACAATTACCATGTATCATTTACTATTTATCAATAAATATTTCTTATAAAATATATTTTTGAGTGATTGGTCCCAACAATTACCATGTATTATTTCTTCTATATTTATATTGTCTCACCTTTTATTTGCCAAATTTTTCGTTATCAAAGCTGATAAAATTGAGCATCCCCCAAATTTGTAGAAATTATAAGAACGAAACCAATAATTTGTTCCATTTGGGCAGAGGCTAAAGGAACAAACCATTATTCAGTCCTTTTAATTTTTCAAAACCGTGTGACAGTTGATGTCTAGTTGTGGAAATTAAAGAGATCAAACTAATGTTTTGATCTCTTCAGCCTCTGTTCAAAGGGGTCAAATTATTGGCTCCTGTCCCTTCCATGTCGAAGAAAATAATCCATCCTTTCCAAATAATCTATTATTGATATTTCTACTCTACAAATAAAATTTTGACTTTATACGGCTGCCAGCAAGCACATATCAAGCACTAGCTAGCATTTTCCTGTCAATATTCAACGAGGACTTTCTCCTCAACTCTCCCCTGCTCTGTCCAAATGTTAATTAAACCTATGGCTATAAATACCCCCTAGGCACCTTGCACATGTTCTCATAACTCATTCTAAGTTTGAACACTTCAACATCTACACAATTAAGCATACAAGCTAGCAACTGATCAGTGACACTGGTGTCTATGGGTTACCAGTCGATGAGGGGAAACAGCAGTCAGCTTCTCTCTCGCATTGCGGCCGGTGATGGTCACGGTGAGAATTCATCGTATTTTGATGGGTGGAAGGCCTATGATAGCAATCCCTTCAATCCTTCTAGTAATCTAGGCGGCGTGATTCAAATGGGTCTTGCTGAAAACCTGGTAGGTTGCTTTCCCCACCATAGATCAACTCAATTCTATAGGAAATCAAATTAAATTATCTAGTTATTAATAGATTGTGCTAACATCGTGGTTTTATAATTTTTTAAATTTTTTGTAGCTTTGCTTGGATATGATTAAAGATTGGATTAAGGAACACCCACAAGCCTCAATTTGCACAGAGCAAGGTCTGATTGATTTTGAGGCTGTTGCAAATTTTCAAGATTATCACGGGCTACCTGCCTTTAAACAGGTAATTATTAATTATATACCTTTGGAACGAAACAGGGGCCTAGGTGACATGAGCATCTTGTTTTAGGGGAAAGTGTAAGAAAAAAAGGGACCAAACATTAGGTGCGCATTTTAAGATGGGCTACTAATTAAAAGGATAAACAATAATTTGGTGTAACGTGTCCGATGGCAACAGATTTCTGTAACGATTTGATGTCTAATTAATTGTCTAAATGTACAGGCTCTAGCCAAGTTCATGGGGAAAGCTAGAGGTGGAAAGGTCAAATTCGATCCCGATCGCATTGTAATGAGCGGTGGAGGAACCGGTGCGCAAGAGACGCTCGCCTTCTGCCTTGCTAACCCTGGCGATGCCTTCCTTGTTCCGACACCATACTATCCAGCGTACGTATCATGATACCATCATTACATAGCTCATCAGTCTTCAATTTTCTAAATTTTACTCTTAATGTCAATAAAGCAGAGTCAACATTATCCGCATGATCTCATCAGAAAAGTTTTGTGCAAAGTTGAAAATATGGAAACGTGATAAAGAAAAGTATACACAAGCAAGGTCCCTTTCATTCTAGTCAATTAAATGACTGTTGTTGTAGTTAAATTTTGTTAGTATTAGGAGGTAATAAGGAACTTTGCTTTTTGAGTTTTAACGAGTCAAATCTCTTTAGTCTTTTCCTCAAAAAAATTTAGCTAATAGAATTATTTATATTTTTATATTACAGATTTGATAGAGACTTTTGCTGGAGAACAGGGGTCAGGCTCCTACCAATCAACTGCTACAGTTCTGACAATTTCAAGCTGACCAAAGCCGAACTCGAGTTGGCTTACGAGAATGCTCAAAGAGACAACATTACAGTTAAAGGTGTGCTCATGACGAACCCATCTAATCCACTCGGCACAACCATGGACCGGGACACTTTTAAGACCCTCCTTTCATTTGTTAATCAGAAAAGGATTCATCTAATCTGTGATGAGATCTTTTCTGGAAGTGTTTTCAACCAATCCGAATTCCTCAGTGTCTGCGAATTGCTTGAAGAAGAACCAAGCTATGACAGGAATCTATTCCACATCGCATATAGCCTCTCGAAGGATATGGGGCTTCCTGGATTCCGGGTCGGTGTAATCTACTCATACAACGACGCAGTTGTGAGATGTGCCCGTAGAATGTCTAGTTTTGGACTCGTGTCGTCACAAACACAACACTTGTTAGCTCACATGCTAAGCGATGATGATTTCACCTCCGAATACCTGGCCGAAAACAAGAGAAGGTTACATAAAAGGCATGGGGAGTTCACATCAGGTCTAGAGAAATTGGGCATCAAGTGCTTACCGAGCACTGCGGGGTTATTTGTCTGGATGGATTTGAGACAATTCCTGAAGGAGAGTACCGAAAACGGAGAGCTTGAGCTGTGGCGTGTCATAATAAATGATGTCAAATTGAATGTTTCCCCTGGTTCATCGTTTCGTTGTACTGAACCTGGGTGGTTTCGGGTTTGTTTCGCGAATATGGATGATGCGACTATGCACATTGCTCTGAGAAGGATTGGAGACTTTGCTGATAAGTTGAAGGAGGATACTACACAAATGCAGAACAAGAAGAGATTTAATAAAAAACTGAGATTGAGTTTTTGCCGTTTGAATGACGGGGCAATCGTACCACATTTGATGTCACCTCATTTATTATCGCCGCGATCCCCTCTAGTTAAAGCTTCCAACTGAGATATTTGTCAGCATGTCCAGGCCTGAGCTAACGGGCGATGTACTGATAAAGTTCATTTTTGGTTCTTTTGTACTGGCAATCTATTTTTTTTTTTCTCATTTATACAATTGTATATAATTAAATAAAAAATTATTTACACAAGGTGCGTTCCAAGGGACATCTATGCAGTGACCAATAATCTATACTCATTGATGCTCTTGAGTTCTGGCAATTTCATTCTAACATTATTAGTGCCTAAAAAAGTAGAGCTGTCTTCCAGGTCCGAAATTAGACCGAAAGATTTCTTATGTATCTTTAAAGTTGGGAGGATTTATTTTCATTTTTATCTAAACAAACGTACATATATCAGTAGATAACAGTAATGAGCTACACATCGCTGACCCATATATGACAAGTAAGAAACAAGCACTATGAACTGGTGCCTATTTAATGGGATCATTCTGCCTTACCTGGCAAAAATCGATTCAGATCCTTGACCATGCATCACCGTGCTGCACACGAATCGTGCGGTGCGTATTGCTTCGAGATTAGTTCGTCCGGTCTTGAAATTTGCAAAAAAATCCCCTTATAAATCCTCTCCGGACGACAGACAAGCAGCGCACTACTAAAGCTGAAATAGCAATTGATCTTGTCAGCACCCAACATCCCTCTCGGATCAGCAACTCACATACCAGCTCAATAGTCTGCAATAGTTCGAATTCGGATCCCTTTTAAGTAACTTAAAGTCTGAGTTCGGATGCAGATAGTCCGATTAGAATCTGCATGAATATTAAAGGGCCTCATGAATATTACCTCGAGCCGGATTCTAATTGAACGGTCCGGATCTAAACTCACATTTTGAGTGACCTTAGCAATCCGAATCCCAATAGTTCGGCATAATAAATGGTTAACTGAATCCTTTACCATCTCGTACCAGCAGGCATGGACAATCTTATCAGCTGTAATTCAACAAACAAATAAAAAAAAAGCCTATTAAAGATGAAAACACTGCACAGATCAGGAAGTGAGTAATAATTTGAGAAAAGGTTTCTTTACGCAAATCTTGTTATCCGATTTTTACCCAAAACAGTTCATTGTCTAACTACTCACTTCTTAACTACTCTAGCTGTACCCAATTTTCATTCCCAATCTCTCTTCTTTTAATTCATGATCTCACCTCCCTTTACCATAAACCCAAAGCTCTCTCTCATGGTTGTCCGATTCTCTCTCGCCTCTTCACCGGAGGCCTTGCCGTCGGAACCTTAACCGAGATCTCAAGTGAATTTGCTCTGTTCTCTTCTCTCTCTCCTCTGTTCTCTTCTATTCCCTTGGCACCGGCCTAGCCGCTGCTCCGACCACGGAGATAGGAAGAGACGATATGAGAGAGGCGATCTGGAGAAGAGAGATGAGAGAGAGGTGATCTGGAGGAGAGAGATGAGAGGGAGGCGATTTGGAGAAGAGAGATGAGAGAGAGGCGATATGGAGGAGACGATCTGTGAGAGAGGCGATCTGGAGTATTAACCTTGTTATTTTATAGTATTCACCGTGTGGTTTTACAGTATGCATCTTGTGGTTTTACAGTATCCATCTTGTGGCGATCTGGAGGAGAGAGATGAGAGTGGCGATCTGAAGGAGATAGGAGGAGACGATCTTTGAGAGGCGATATGAACTCGAAGGAGTCATGGATCCAGGCCTTTTCAAAGTGATCCTGGTCGAGAAGGTCGGCCAGGTGCCGATGCAGCACCAACTGAGGAACGGTAAGGAGATCGTGCTCTTCTTCCTCGCCACCGGTGGAATCTGCAACAACTGTCGGCCGCTACCAAACGAGCAGCCTGAGTATTACAAGGAACAGTTTTACAGTATTTCATATTGCAGTTTATAGAATTCTATGAAGAGTTTTATATCCATTTTTTGGCGAAAAATGTTTCACCCAAAGTTCTCAGTCAAACAAGCGGCGAGCCGTCTAATGACACTAGGAAGCGAAATTAGCAAGATTTTAGTTCTTATTTTTCTTTTCAGAACTTATTTACAGTGCATTGAAAGGCTTTAGTGTAATAATTTTGAAATTTCTTACTGAAATGGCTCAATTTTATCGTCATTTGATTTTTTTCACTTGATCTATCAGGGTTTACAGTGTTAGTGTTGATTAGCTAGTTTTACAGTATCTATGTTATAGTGTTATAGTATGGATTTGATCAATTTCTTGCTAAATTTTAACGCATTTTTATTTTTTTCACTTGATCTGTTTAGATTTTTAAGTGTCGATTTGTTATGTTTACAGTCTAGATCGGTTACAGTTACAATATTTACTTGATCAATTTCAAAAGTGTTTATTTGTGGTTACATTATTGATTTATCCAAGTTTATATGTTTGTTTTAATTTGTAAATACTGTTATGTTTGTAAACATTGAGGTACTGTTTTAAAATTTTTGATTTTATTTTTTGTATCTTTGGCTTCGATCACAATCTATTTCATGAGCTCGAGGAGGAGATCAAGCTCGCTAAGATAAATCAGACTCTTATTCGTTGATTTTTTAGTTTTTGCCCTATTTTTTCTTTATGATCTGACCTCGACCGAATGGTGTAAGAGTACAATACTAACAGTCAAACTAACATCTAGTGAAATCTCACTTTATGATTTGACGATATTCATTATATGTGATCATCTTTGCGATATCGAAGCTTCAATCGTGTCTTAGAATCTTCCCATAATCAAAGTTTCTTTCTCTGATCTTCATCATTTGCGAAGAGGATTGAAGAGCAGCAGCGAAATCTAAATTGAGTGAGTTATTTACTGATTAAAATTTTCAGGATTTATGTAATAGGTTTACAAGATCTATACAGTATTTTACAGGATCTATCAATCAGTTTAAAGGTTCTGTAGAGTATTTTTTAGGATCTGTTTAACAGTTTTACAGGTTATATCACATATTTTACATAATCTATGCTTTGTATTTCTTTTCTTTATTTTACAAGATTTTTTTAACAGTTTTACAAGATATATGCAATAGTTTACATGATATATGCAATATTTACATGATTTGTTTAACAGTTTTACTTATTTAAATTTTCAAAATTTATCTAATAGGTTTACAGAATCTATATAGTATTTTACATGATCTATACAATATTTTAACATAATTACATGTTGTTTTGAAGGATGCAAATCTGCTGTGATTCTTTGAGAATCACATGATCCTGTTATTCTAAATCCACCCCTCCATTTGTTTTGAGATTTGTGCATGAAAAATAACAGTTTTTGAGATTTGTGCATTCCAAAAAATAAAGGGATGGATTTGGAATAACAGGATCCTGTGATTCTCAAAGAATCACATCAGATTTATTTCTTGTTTTGAATGTCATTATCAAGTATTCCATTATTGTGAATATATTTTTTTCAAAATATTTATGTTACAGTCTTATATACATTGTTTTAGAGGAATGTAATATACACAATTACAGTGTTTTTATTACAGATTGTTATTCTACATTATAGCATTTGTTATTATCTCTTACATGATTTATTATTGATATTTACAGGTTTTATACAATGGATTTAACTTGAATGAAGATTTGGGAAGTGTTATTTCGATGGCTGTTGTTGTTGAGTTGATCAAGTTGCAGAAAATAGAGGCAAACATGAATGAGATTTGAATGTTATATGTGTTGAATAGTATGTTTTTGTTGAACATGTATATTTGTGTTGAATATTATTGTTTGTGTATGCTAGTATTTTTTAACATTTTTGTTTTGTTGAACAAAAAAATGTGTTTCTGACCAGTGACATTTTATGTTTGTGAATAGTTATGTTTATTGAACAATGTGTTTTATAGTATTCATGTTTTATAGTTTGTAGTTTTACAGTATTCATGTTTTATAGTTTGCATCTATTAGTTTTACAGTATTCATGTTTCATTTCACTTTGCAATATTCATTTTCTGTATTACACTATACATAGATTTGTTTTACAGTATTCATAGTGTTATTTTACATAATATAGATGCATATATAAATATTAATATTTGAATTTTTTTTTAAATATTCAAAATTTTAATTTCGAAAAAAAATTAATTTTGCATTATTTCAAGTGTTATTATGAAAGAACTACAAGTTTGAAAAATGGTTCCGTTTTGAAAACTTCTAAAAGTTGTCCTGTGAAAGTACAACAAGTGTCCCGGTGGAAGTACAGGCAGTTTGACAAGTTGTGCAAGTTGCAAATGGTTAACAATTAACTCGGGACCACTTTCAAGAGTCGCTGGTTGTTAGAATTTTGAATTATCTATTATATATAATTTGCTATTAAGGTATACACTATGAAATATTGAGTTTTACGGTATTCGCGCTAGTCAAATGACAGTTAGTTTGAGTAAAAACCGAGTACAAGTCGTTGGGTACAATTAGTCGCTTTTAACGGTTCAAATTATTTTGGCACTTGATCGGTGACTGACAATATTGTGTAACTATGGTAATTTGTGATATACAACATATCTGAAATACAAAACCATATCGATAATTTTATTTTTATTATTTTATTAAGTGTGACAGTTGTCTATAAGCCTTTCCTCTCGTGAAATCCATAATAAAAGCACGACTTGCACTTGGATTGGGCTGAAGTCCTTTTGTTAACTGATTGGGTCGGATTCACGCAGCGCACAATGAGATGTCTTATTGGGTCGGATTTCTCGTCATCGGGCCGGGTCGGGGTCACCATGCACTTCCTCTCACGGGTAAATATATTGACAGAGCTTTTTTGTATCAACGCAGCGCACGACTAATAGAGATGGTATAAAAAAATATATATGACTGGTGTCGTGATGCGCTGCGATAAACAAAAATAACTCTGTTGATATCTTTACCCTGACACCGTCTTCAATTCTCCAACCTCTTTCTGGCTTATACTGCTTTCGCTCTTAGCAAAATCCACCTCGCACAAGTCGGCAGCAATGTTAACCTCTCTCTCACTCCATTCTTCCATCCTCCCCTCCTTCCCTTTCTACTCAGTCTCCAGCCAATGCCTAGGCAGTCACCGTCTCTCAACAGGCCACCTCAGTCTCACTACGAGAATAGACAAGACCGTACGAACTCGCGCACAGAGACTCCGATGCCACGTAAGTTTGCTTGCGGACTTCGCCCCCACCGCCTCCGCGGCCTATGGAACCCTCCTCCTTGGAGGCGGCCTATTTGCCTGTTCGTATTTTTACTTTTGATTTTCTTGTTCTGTCCATTGCTTTTGTATCATCAGCTTCACCTAATGTATCTTTTATTTTTCTCAGATTTGAGATCGGGGAGTAAAGGCTCCATTTTCGGAGGGATTTCTGGTGGTGCTCTTATGGTTGCTGTAAGTACAACAAACTGTGACTTCTGTGATTGAAATTAGGAGAACCCAAACTAGTACGCTTGAATGTATTAATTGGACCTCATTATTTGTCCCTTGAGGTAGGTGAATGCTTTAGGTGGATGCAATTAGATGTATTTTTTAATTCGAGGGTTTAGGTAATTAGGCATCACTCTTTCTGAAATATTACAATTTTGCCCCTGAACTCTTTGAATAGTGTTATCATTGCAATGCAAGATGCTGGTAGCTAAATTGGGTGGGAAACAATATATTGGACCTCAAGCTATATGCTCTCTTATTTTGGGTTTGTAGCTATGTAATTTACTTTCCTACATTTGTTTCACTTAGCACCTGAATTTCAAATTATACATGGGAGACTAAAGAGTGATAGTATTACTGAAGATTCTACATCAAACATCACCTAGCTGATTGACTTGTTGAATTTATATTTTCATGCAATTACGAATCATGGATCTCAACTTCGGCTAACTAACTCCTAGCTTGTGTTTATTTTATATTGCTTAAGATAGCATCTTTTGTTGGTTTACTTGAAAGACATTATCTAATGCAATCGGCTGAAACAAAGGGTATTATATGTTTATGCAATTACAAATCGTCGATCTTAACCTGGTTTACTGAACTTCTAGCTTATGTTTATTTTATTTTGCTTGAGATGAAATCTTTTGTTGCTTTAATTGAAGGCATATTATCTAATGCAATCAGAGGAAACAAAGGGAGCTGGTGATGCCATTGGATTCGGCTCTGCTTTCCTCTTTGCTTGTGTTTTTGGTACGTGGTTTTCTTATAGTATTCCATCTACTGTCATCTGAACCTAGATTACAAAAGTTTTTTTGTGTAGGTATTCGGTTGTATAATACAAAAAAGTTGGTACCATCTGGACTTCTCTTGGCACTCTCTCTTGGTGCTTTGACGGTGTTCTTCTCTGCTTATATGCAAGATAAGATCTGATAGATGGTTAGTGGTGTGGATTTTAGTTGTAATAATTTTGGAGGCTTATTAGTTTAGGTGAGATTGTCCTTATGAGTTGTTTAAATTGTAGACCAAATTTCCATAAATGCAAGAGGCACACTAAATAAATGTATTTTACTTCTTGAAAAATGTTTGCACTTTTTATTTCTTTTGTTTCTCTGCTTGATAAACCTTCCCCATAAAGAAAATATGTTTATTAACACATAAAACACACATAAACTAATTGTAAAGCATTAATTGTAGCTGTGACTATAAAGTGTCTCACAGACATCTCATCATTTTAATCAAGAGAAGATCCATTCTGAACAATCAAATTACAAGAATTTAATTTATAGGCTACAAAAGAAAATCAAGTATTCTAATACAGTTCCAAGAGCTAATTTTGTTTTTGTCTAATATATTAGTTAAGAATCCATATTTTTCGCACAAAAAATAAAAGAAACACAGTGAGTGCTGGCTTTGATGACGTGAACTCTGCTGAGCTTGTTATTGTGTTTCTTTGCTTATTGGAACCTGCATAAGACTCAAGTGAATTAATTTTTTTTTTTACAACTTCTTTTAACCGAAATCATTGAGATTGCAAATTTGCAAGTAGCACATGGATATTAGAATGACAATAATTTCATGAATTGTATAAATTTGTAATGAAAAGACAAAAATTTCAGCTGGACATTAAAATGAGCAGTGCAAGAAATTCTCTCTTTTATGGGAAAAAATGTTTCCTGGTGAATTGGTTAGGTTTTGTTGTTACCCTTGACTAGTATGGTTCATCACTAGGGCGGAACCAGAAGTTGGATAAATAGGATAATTTCATTTTATGAAGGAGGCTAATAATAAAATTTTTGAAAGACAAAACTGAAAAGTTTCAATGTATAAGCACTCCTGACCCTCTATCTACTTCGGCCCCTATTCATCATTCTAAAAACTTAAAACTATTATTATGGAGAGCATGACACTAGGTTAATGAATCCACTACTGAACAATTTGATTTATTGACTCTAGCATTGTTTTTTTCTCTTTGGACATGAATGGGCAATCACTGCATGTGCAGCTGCTTGAGATTTGAGACTTTACGTTTGCACAAGTCGGCGTTCACTTTTTCCCCACACCTTTTGGGAAGTTGCAGGGCCTGGTTTGCATTGGCACCAGCCTGTTTTGTCACAGTAGTGCCACTGAGTAAGCTACAGAGGCACCCCGGGTCCGAATTAATCAGTGACCTCAGTGGGGTGCAACAACTGCTTGACGGGATACGGGTTGAATTTATGTACTGCAAACACGGTACTAACTGGTTCAAACAAGCCGTATCCTGACTTTTTGAAACTGAAACCAACGCACATAAACAACTGAAAATGATAAACTTTCTAAGTACTTTCCCCATGATACCACTTTTTTCGATCTGGTATGTGATTAGGATGTTATATTTATACCACCTTTTTTAGTCGAGTTTCTTAGTTTGATGACATAATCTAAGGTTAGGGTTGGTGGTCAGAAAAGAGTGGGGTTTGGCTGTCCCATGGGTAGATTAAAAATATATATTCAGGGGTTGTTGAATCATTGTTGTAGTATATCACCTAATTGGGGATGATTTCAAGCTGCTTATACTATTCAGATGAGATCAGCAAGGTGTTTATTTATTTTGTTTGAAAGATTTTTCCTTCCTAATAGCATGACCAAAATTTATAGCTGGTTTATTATTTAAGTACCATACCAGTGCCATATTAATAAGCACCGATTGTTTGGTTTCATGTTTGGACCTATTAAATTACAGGTGCATTGGATTAGAGGGAAAGTTGTTCGCACTCTACAGTTAATTGGAGAATGCCAGGAATCACTGGCATGAGTGGCCTCAGGGGGCCTGATTTTATGGGTGAGTGGGTCTAATTTTTTTTTTTATCTGAAATATGGGCACTGTTTAGACACAGCCACATTTCTAAAATCTGAAAAGAGAACAAAAGTGGTCCTTAACCTACTATCTCCTGGTCTGGTCCACAAGTTGCAAAACTCAAACATTTTCTGTTGTACCATATACTCAATACCTTACCATCACATCTTATTCAAGAAAAGTGAAGTAATGCATTTTTCTTTTCTTCATCTACAAAAATTCAATCATCGGCGGAAATGTCTGAGTCAGTAATTTAATGCAAGCAAGCAAGCTCTACTCTATTATGATGTAGAAGAATGCAATATAGAGTCCAAATTAATAACAAGTGAGAACGTTTAGGTGTGAAATGAAATTTGTAAATTAATTTTCAAAGTGAAAACAAGAAAGAGGATGGTATTTAATTTTATTTCTGTAGAAGCAAGCTCCATCCTAGAAGAGGTTTTTTGTTGGTTCCTTTTAAGCTGGTAACTACCATCAGGCAGCAACCAATCAGTACTGTGGCTATCCTTCTCCATCCTTGTCCAGAATCTCTAGGATCGGTGGGAAGAAGCCACATATTTCCTTTGCACGCAAGAATTTCGGCTGTCTGCAATTGGCAAATTTTGCTTCTAACCATCATACTCATACATGCTATCCAGTCACGTCATGGCACGGCACAGTATGTGTGTCGGTGACTTGCATGTTCTGTGTCGTGACCATTCATATGATGTGATCATATTTCAAAAAATTAGCATAGTATGACACATCACGTGGTCATGTGAGTCCCGCGTGATCAGGATCGTTAAACCTTTATCTAATGGTGAATCTTGAATAAACTAACTTAAATTACAAAAAAATAGTTAACGTGACCAAACTAGTTCCGGCACGGCATGTATTTACATGCCTACGCTGCTCTTCTACGGCAGTATAATTGTACTAAATTGTTTGTTGGCAACACTTCAATCAATTTTGTTTTCTATGGACCAATATCATACCGTATGACAGTTGAAATAGCTTTCTAACTTTTGTTGATTGGTACCGATATTTGATACTTACGGGTAATTAATTACCTGTTGCATGGGCTGAAAATAAAAGGCTAAGTCTTGTCTAATTGTTTCTTATTGTCTATATATGTTAGATCCTTTTTTTTTTATATAAAATCTCTGTTCTAAAAGAAACTGTCAAACAAAAAAAATTAAATTATCCTGAAATCCGAATGCAGGCATGGCAGCTAGAAGCGTGTTCGATCTTTGCATCAGATAATACATCCGGGCATGAATGTGTAAATGTGTGCTGGTTCAGTCAGATGCTTAAAAAAAAAGTAGGTATTGACAATAATATTCTAAATGCTAGCATAAATCTGCTTACATTCAAACAGGATCTACTTTCAAGCAGACAAATGCAACTCTCAACTTGTGAATTCATTGTTCAAGGAAACCAAAATAATAGATTAACAAATAAATCAAAAATAAAAAGAACTAACAAAAAAGGGACATAATATTTTGCAGAAAGGAACTAGATTTAAGAGAAAAAGTAATATATGAATTTGAGCAATAGATCCATGTTGTTGCAATTGACTTCATCAGAGAAATCTCTCATTTACATATATCAACTAAAATGAAAACACTGTTAGTGCACTTGCCTAGAGTGCTGGAGCGGGCGGCTCCCTCGCCGGCTCGGTAGCAATTTCCGTGTCTCCTCAACTTCAGAGAAAACCTCCTCCCATAACTCCGTGAATGCCCGAACAATGATGTCGTGATTTTCAATCGAATTCAATAGAAGAAACTTTTGCAGAAGCTCCTCCATCTCATCTTTGCCCTCGATCTCATTCTCGACAATCATCTGCAGCATCGACTTCTTAAAATCATCAAGCGGGTCGTCTGATTCCTTGACTATTACAATACTCTTCTCAAGTCTACCCGCTCCGGGTTTCTCCTTGCTCTTATCAGTAGAAGAGAACGAAGGAGGAGTAGGAGGGGAGGTATATTTATTTTTCCTTCCCCAATCCTTTACACTTTGCTCTAGCTCGTTGAGTTCACGTAAAAGACCGGCGAAACTTGGCGCGCTAGCCAAGCTCTCCCGTCTCTCTGTCTCGTCAACGACTCTTTCCCAAGAGGATGTCGATATATTATTATTGTTTTTGCGAAATGATGACTTGGTTATCATCTCGGTTGCGGGGACGCATACCGAGACCGACTTCATATCCTTGCAACCGCAGCCAAGGTGAAAGAGGGAATGAGACTTGCGTCCCTTCTTCCCATTGCCATGCTCGCTCATTCTATTAGGTTTTGCAATGGATGGATGTTTGCAAGGTTGTATGGTAAGTATAATATTGAAATGAAAGAAGGCACTAGCTAGTCTTTCTCTTTCGCGGAAATTAATGAAGTATGGTGGATCTATTCATATTTAATCATGTATAGATGAACCTAACTTTCCGTTTGGCCTAGACGGATGGACCCGCTCATTCGTGCGGATGCTATGGATATAAAAGGAATTGAAAAAATTCTAATTACTACATATTTTTTCTGAGGAAATTCTAATTACTACATATTATGTATCGAAAATGATGTTGGAGGTACGTAGAGCTAGCATGCATCACTATTCTTTGCACCTACAGCACTTGTTGGTACTTGGTAGCATAATTCTAGCGTTCTTAAGTTTGAAATAAAACATGCATCAGATACATACATTATTAACTATATATGTTTGTACGAAATTCATACAAATTATAATTTTTTGCATCAAAATCTGTACCCAAAATATCAAAATTCGTGCTGACGAGAGAGAGGCGATAGCCTCTGAGATATCTCATATTTTGCGTGACCGACGTGTCCGGTGCCTATTTGGGGATAGCGCAGGGGCCAGTATTATTTGAGCTTTGAGATTTGTGCAGAACTTATTTGAACGGTTGAGATTTTCCAAAAAGTCACGCGAAATATGAGATATCTAAGAGGATGCGAATTAATTGCGGACCCTTTAACAAAACATATAAATTTGTTATGAGCCGGATCACAAATATATCACCCTTTTATTTTATCTTTTCTGTGCAAGAAAGAACACAATTTTTCACTAAAAAAAAGGAACACAATCCCATTGCTAGCTGTAGAATTACATCTTTGGGGCCCATATTAGCAACCTTTTCACCATTTTACTGGACTTGATTCCTCGGCTTTTGTATTTGTTTTCGTTCTATTTCGACCTTTTTTATTAGAAAGCAAGAGAAAGTGGCTTTTGTGGGAATCACTGAATCATTCCATCCAGCTGGTTTCAATTTCCTAGATATGCTGCTTGCGTTAGTATTCATGCCTACAATATAATTGCTGGTTATTATCTGGTATTAATTTGCATGGGACCTATAGTACTGTTAGACTGAACTATCCAAGTCATCAACCTCATCTAATATTCCAAAAATTGTCACCAGCTAGCTACCAACTATTTGAGCTAGCTACTGTATTCACAATAGAATTTGAGTGAGTCTATGGTACTATACATAGCACAGATTAGTCCGTACTACGGAGTCATATTTTTATTTTGAAAATTCTAATGGTCGATCTGAACCGTTCAACGTGATCTCCACATGAATATGTACTTGCAGACTAAATTTT
The DNA here is from genome assembly GCA_025461045.1 of Carex parvula. NCBI lineage: Eukaryota > Viridiplantae > Streptophyta > Magnoliopsida > Poales > Cyperaceae > Carex > Carex parvula. Next base: position 153,617 of record JAJGRW010000491.1, on the reverse strand, counting down.
ATATTTTTCAGAATTTTTTTACTATATTTTAAGATTGGTAGAAAATCACTTGATCTGAAAATTCTGGGCCATCCAAAAACAGTGATTTTCTACCTATCTAAAAAATAGTAAAAAATTCTAAAAATTAAAAAATTTAGCCTACAAGTATATTCTCATATGGAAATCATGTTGAACGGTTCGGATTGACCGTTAGAATTTTGAAAACGAAAATATTGAGCCGTAGTATAGACCAATCCGTGCTATGCATAGTACCATAGACTCACTCATAGAAGTTTTGTAGAGTACCAGAAATTGGATTAAAAACTAAGGACGGAATTATAAAATTTGAATTGGGAGGTTGAAATGTAAAATCCCATAATGCATGGTAAATGAGATTTGAACTCAAGTTTTCACAATTACAAAATAAAACCGCTAAGTTACAAGCTTGCATTTAATATTTTATGAATGGGGTTGAACAATAATAAATCTGTAAAAAAAATCAATTAAATTTTAATATACATGATTAAAAATTATCAAATTATGGAGTGACTAAGAACCCTCTGGCTTGGTTGTAGATTTGCCTATACAAAATATAGAAGCGAAACCACAAAATAGAATATGATGGAACAAAATTTCACAATAAGACAATTGTATAATTATTTTAATTAAACAAATATCATTTTATAGTTTTTCTTTAAAAAAAAAGTATGACAAAAGAAGTATATTTTGAGAAAAAAAAATTGGATAATAGTGTTAAATAAAACAGAGTAACCAAAATAAAGCCATACTTAATTTCATAGTGTTTAAATAAGTATAATAGTGTTAATAAACCTCCGAAATAAAATTATGCCGATAGAAAAGATTATTCTTGTAACATTTTATATTTATACAGGTATTGAACGCCATCTTTATATATGGCATGATATACGCACTTACATGTGCAATATTATCCGCAGTAATAATATTAATATTATAATCCATGATTTTAACGGATAATTAACGCCCGTTTCATTTTTCAACCCCAATCACATATTAAGTGCTACAGAGAAGCTGCTAGAGTGGGAAAAATGGCATGGCAGAGCCGGCTCCGTCACGGAACGACACGATACGCGTGTCAGTTACGTACCGTGACTCGCGTGTCCCGTGCCGTGACCAATCGTGTGCCGTGCTCATCTTTTGAAACTTTGGCACGGCACGTGAAAGATTTAGTCATGACACGGCACGACACGTAGTCACGCGAGTCACGTGTAATTAGGACCATTAGATATTGATTTAATGGTGAATCTTGAATAAACTAACATAAATTATGATTAAATGATCACGGCACGTTTAGGCACGGCATGACTTACGTGGCGTGACCATTCGCGTGCCGTGACCACCTCTTGACATTTTCGTCACGGTACGGTATGACACGTGAAAAATTAACTTGGTCACAACACGACATGGCACGAAACAAAAATTCACAGCGTGTTAGTCACGGTACGGCACGGCACGCTTTTTCCACTCTTAAAGCTAGCTGCGCACCAAGACATGCAAATGGCACCAAAATTTCTCTAATCAAAATATTGACAGCTGGAATACTTCAGATTACAAGGATGCTGATGTCTTACCAGTTACCATACCAGTGCGTAGGTGCTGATTGCCTCCAATCGGAAGTTCTTAGTGAAGGAGAGCTTTCATTGATCTGGACCGTTCATCGCTAATTTAATGACTGAGCTACTACCTACCTCTTGAACATCAACATCAAGCAGATATTTCATACTTTTATTCTATCCGAAAAATACTTCATGTTCATTCTTTTCAAAGGGAACATATGTGAAGTTTATATGGAAATGAGAAATATATCGCTTGAGGAGCCATCGATCATTCGAGCGATAATACAGAAATTGATGTGTTTTGTAAAATTTGTGTATTCTATTTTTTTTTTTTTGTTTTGAGAAGGATGGAGGTTTCGTCTTTCAAATTTTAATATTTATCAAGAATCTCTTATCTGTATATATAAATTTTGATGCATTGAAAAATATGTACTTTTTATAAATTTAAGTTTATACATAGTTTACAATCTTTAGTGTATTAAAATTTTATATAAAATTCAAACTTATCTTTATCAAGAGAAATAAAATACCAGTATTGTTTTTTTATACAGTGCCCATAAACTTTAATGAATCCAAACAAAATTATTTTGTACAAATATTTAATACTCCTAAATATATAAATCTGTACAAAATTAATATATGCAGAATTTATCATTTCCGATACATCAAAATTTAATAAGTAATCGATAAATCAAAATTATATAGGTAAACCGGTTCATCGCTTGCTTTTTCGGCCTTGGTATTTCATTCTTTTTTGTCAGAACTCATCCGAATCGAAATGAACGAATCAAATCCATAATATGTCTAAACTAAATATACCTATAAAAAAAATATATATATTTTTATTTTTAATAAAAGTGGTATATACCACCGATTTCATTAAGAAATGAAACCTACAAAGTTTTATAGGTAATATACCTATAAAATATTACTGGCATGGATTTGGTCCGTCCATATTTGGATAAAAAATATACAAATTGAGAAGCAGACTTTAGAAAAAGCAGAGTATATGGACCGTAGGTAAACCAGGTATTGGCAAAATAATACTCACAGAGAGAATTAAGCCCAGACATTTAAAATGCAGCGAGGCCTAATCAGGTAAATGAGGCATAAATGGGCTGTGATGGATTGTTTTAATTAAAGGCCGTTCTTTCTGGCTTTTAATCTCTCTAAAAGTTAGACTCACTTCAAACGAGAAATTCAGATCCGGATCCCGGTACCGTAATAGAGAATATTTTAGAATTAGTGGATCTGGACCGTTCTTTTTAACTTGGCATGAATCTCAAAGCCAACTAATATTGTCCGTGCGCTAGCCCGAATCTCAAAACGGTTGAAAATTAATCTCAAACCGTGAGGAGAATCTTTTACGGTACCTGAGAGGATACTTTTCCCCAAAAGGGGTGACACGAGGGAAGAAAAGGAAACGGAGGGGGTACCGACATGACCGCACTCGGTTCGTGTTCGATTATTCGGTCCACAACAATATAATTCGAAGGGGAACAAATGAAAAGGGAAGGGAACGGATTCGAAATTCCTGTATATTTTCATCGATTTTTCTCACCGATTTTTATCTCCAAATTAGAATGTACGGAGGTGACTTTTTTACCTGCTCTCTCCGTCTCCACCTTCATCTTCTTCTTTATGGTATGTTTGGTTGCAAAACAAGAATAATTAGAATAGTCAAATCAAGAATAGCTATTGTTTGTCTTATTAGAATAGCCAAATCTCAAAACTCTTACAAATAACCTATTCTAATAAGACAAAAGTTTGAATTCTCTATTTTAACGGTTCTAAATCAACCAAACACCGAATAGGCTATTCGAAATAGTTTAACTCCAAAAATAGCCTATTCTCAACTCAACCAAACATACCTTATATGCTTCTTTCGGGAGCTAAGGAGCTAAGTCTTAAGCGCCAAATTTAAAAGAGTTTTGTCATTGCAACCCTTCCGAGTTAATGCCATGGTAATACTTCAGGTCCTTAAGCGTCTAATGTTGTCCCAAATATTTTTAATTAATTTTGAAAACAGTATTAAAGAATTCTAATTTTGCCAACAATACAGAACAAATCTAAAATTGATAGCAAAATGCCAAAAGCAAATCTAAATTATTAATTTAAAATGCAAATGGTCCATATCAAACTTGATGTGTAATAGATAGAACAAATAGATAGGAACAAATGTACAATCAGAACTGATCTGAATTGTCTTATTTATAATAAATGATTTAACTCTTTATGAGTCAGTCCAATAAAATCAATACAACGAGAAATGAGACCTTTTTTTTTTTTAATATTTGGCAGAGGCTGCCAAATTTGAGAAATGAGACTTACATGGCACCATTGACACATGTAAAAAATAAACAATGATGTCCTTGGCATTGCTCTTAAAGTTGGATTCAAATCAGCTGAAATCCAAAATACATGAACAGTGTTTCTGAAATTTTTGAAATTTTGAATCTAGCCGTTCAAATTTTTCTGTGCATGCATTTCGAAACAGCTAATTTTTCTGTGCACGCATCTCGAAACAGTTCAACGTCTGAATTGTGAATTTCAGAAATTCCAAAAGCACTGTTTATGTATTGAGATTTCAGCAGATTTGAATCCCTAAGGTTATACTTGGTTGAGTCTGCGCATTTTGGGGACGAAAGAGGATGGCAATTTCCCAAGCGATTTCCCAGGCGAACTCCAGCCAAGCACACGAGTGGCAACTAGTTCAGCGCCGCCGGCCCTACCCCACCAACTGGCGTCACAGTCAGCCTCCCCAACCCAGCGTTCCCATCTACCAACCTTATGCACGCCCCACATACGCACAAATACTCCTCCAGCCAGCACCTTCTACTGCAGTCACCACCTCAGCCAGACCACCGTCTCCCAGGTCACTGCCTTCTCCCCAACCTTCCTCCCCGACCTCCTCCACTGACACCATCTACTACGTATCACCCCACAGCCCTTCCAGGCTTCGCTTTCCCCCATCCCACACTTTCGCGGAATGGAAGAATCGGTGCTTCCGATGCTGTCGTACGGGTCATACCGCTGCCCATTGCCGCAACCCGAAACGGTGTGGGAGATGCTGGGCCTTTGGTCACATTGGCTCCAGATGTAGGCAAGAGGTAGTGGCGCCTCCACCCCCAAAAACCACCTCCCCTGCTACTCGGACCTCAGCCCAGGATGAACCGGATTTTACCGAGCTCCTAACCGGATCGTTCCCCTACGCATCTCCGGAAATACCGGCGGACAGACCCATCCGGCTACACTGTTTTATTCGAAGAGATGAAGATTACTTCAAAGAGCTCCACCATCTCAAACGAGCTGTGGTTATGCACACTATGGGGTTCCAGTGGGATCTCAGCATCGACAATGTAGCCACTTACGCATGCCGAACAAACCTGGTGCAACGAGAAGAAATCCAAATCTCTGAGCTGACCGGTTCTCGCTTCCTAATCGTTTTACCGGAGGGCTTGGATCCAGACACCTTTATTAATGCCACGCCTCAGGACATCTGGGACGAAGGTCTGTCATTCCAACCATGGTCCCCTTTGGCGGATGCCGAGATTAGCGTCCCGGCGTATAAGGTGCTACTGAATTTGGTCGGCATCCCTCCTCACCTACGGCGAGAAGAGAATGTCATCAATGCTGTCAGCCGATTTGGAGTATACCTTGGCTCAGTGGCACCGGAAAACCCGGCCTCCATTGCCTCGTGGATGGTGGCTGTCGGGGTGGACGACCTCACACTAGTGCCGGGTCAGCTTGCACTGCATAATGGAGGCATGGTGCACCCGATCCTTGTTTACACAGTTGCGTGGCACAGAGGCCCCATCTACTCGGCCGGCGAGATGCCCAAACACCCAACAACCTACCTACGCCCTAACCCCCCACCCTCTTCCTCATCATCCTCTGACAGCGACGCCCCTCAGGATGATTCCGAACTCATTCCAATGAGCTCTAAAGTGCTGCGAGAAATATGCCGGGGTAGGCCGGCGGATTCCCTGCCTCCGGAGCTCCGGCAGTTTACAACTCTGGAAGAGATGGAAATTGTTTACCCAGAATCGACCACACAGGAATTTGCCACACGAGATCAACCCGTACTCCATCTGAACATTCCTCAGGTGCCACAGACAGAGACTGCACGGCCTAATCGCTGCCGAGACACCTTCATGAGTCACGACAATGTGGCGGGTCTCGCGGCGTCCCAAATTGCTCCACCACAGATAGAAAGCACGCACCCGGTCCATAAACAACCTAAACCTCATTCTGCGGCAAAAAAACAACTGACCCACAACAGACGATGGGAGCCGTGCCTCAAGTTGCAGCGGGTCGTGTTTCCACACCAGCTGACCCGGCTCAGCGGCATCCTACTTTAAAACTGTCACGCAGAATATTGCTTCGAGGAGAATCATCGCAGTCTGTGCTGCCGTCTGTCGGAGTCAGTGCAGAAACTTCTGCACAAAAAGATAAGTTGATTTCCACCGCATCACTCCAAAACTCCAGCTCCGAGACAACATTCAACAACACTCCCGTAGAATCCTTTGAGGCCCTCCTTCTTTTGGGCTCTGATCCACAAGGCCCGAAAAGGGATAAATTCACTCCTTCTACTTCGTTCTGGGCTAAAGGCAAAGGCCGGGCAATGATCCCCAAATTGGGCCCCTATAATCCCAAATTCAAATGGATAAGGCCCACCAAACCGATCCCCATTACTAATGCCCAGAACACTAAGCGGGTCATAGCTGCTGCGGGTCCGAAAAGAAAAAATCAACCGGGTTCTTCTACACGCCCGGGGAAAAAACTGGCAGCAAAGACGACGGAAAAAGATGAAGGGGCGGCCGTGTCTTTCAACCCCGAAGGATTTTTCGAAGTCCAGGTGGACTATGGCGACATCTCTAAACTAGCCTCGGGTTGTGGTTTCAATAATACGGACATTGAACGGGTTATTCGGGCCGACAATGACCACCGCCGATCTCAAAGCCGCCAGCAAGCTTCCACCTCCGCAGCCCCGATGTCACAGGAGGATCAGAATCTGGCCCCCTCTCACCTCCACCCGAACGAGGAGCTTGCCTCTGAGGAGGAAGCTTGACTCGTTCACCACTGTAAGGGACGTTGGTTGTGATTTCAAGTTATTATTATGTCAACAAAATTAAGAAAATTCAAAATTCTATCTTGGAATGTTCGGGGACTGGGTTGTATAAACAAATGCGAAGTGGTTAGCAATGTGATTAGGCAATCCCGGTGTGATGTTGTAATGTTGCAAGAGACGAAATGGAATGAATTTAACTTGAGCTATTATTCCAGGACTCTCCCTTCTTTCTTTAACAGGATTTGCGTGGTTGTACATGCACATAACTCGGCTGGAGGACTTATGATTGCATGGAAGCACAGCTTCACTCTTCTCAACTGTTGGGTAACCAAGCATTCCGCCTCGGCCTTGCTGCAGCAGGCCAATTCGGGTGCCATTCTTCTTGTTACCAATGTCTACGGGCCGTCCGTTGATGACCATAAACCGGCCTTCATCAAGGAGCTGAGATACCTGGCGACACTTGTCCAATCTCCCTGGATACTCGGTGGAGACTTCAACTTGGTGAGATGGCTCATCGATAGATCCGGTCACCAGCGAAGCTTTCTCCTTATGTCATTATTCAATGATCTAATAAGGGATCTGCAACTCATTGACATCCCGTTGGAAAACAGAAGCTTTACATGGAGCAACAACAGACCCGACCCTACGCACTCAAAAATAGATCGTATCTTCATCTCACCAGAAATCTCACTACAGTTTGCTGTTATCTCTCTGCGTGCACTGCCAATAACGGTTTCAGATCACGCTCCCCTCCTCACACATTTCTCCAGTCACCCGGCAACAAAAAGAGAATACAAAATGGAGCTGTTTTGGATAACCAACCCCCAGGCCAAAGTTATTATTCAAGAGACTTGGCAGAATTCCAATCCTGCCCTTACGGGTCTGCCCAAATTCACACAAACCTCCCTCCAGTTACACAAAAACCTTAGAGCGTGGCACTGCCGGAATTTCGATGCTATTGAGCTTCAGTTGCAGTTCTGTCAGAAAACGCTGCTCCTCTTTGACCAAATTGAAGAAAGAAGGAGGCTGGGGACACATGAATGGAAATTCAAAATTATGGTCAAGGAACGTGCGTATGCATTGGCAGGCATAATCGAATCAAGGTGGCGTCACAGATCCCGTTACCGGTGGTTAAAATTGGGGGACAGAAATACGCGTTATTTCCACGCTGTCGCCTCCGCTAGACATAGGAGAAACAAGATTACTTTACTTCAGACCAACAGCGACACTATCACTGATGAAGCAAAAATCAGAGATGCGTTCAGATCAAAATGGAAGAACTACTGGGGGTAGACAGCAATGTAATCAACTTCAAACCGGAGAAATTATACCCGTCCAACCCGGACCTATCTGACCTGCAGAACCCGTTCACAGACATGGAAATTGAGACTGCGGTTAAACAATTGGCCAAGAATAAGGCCTCCGGACCCGATGGTTTACCTAGTGAACTAATCCAACAGCACTGGTCTTTGCTCAAGGAGGACGTTACATTGATCATTCAAGCTTTCTACGACCACTCATTGAATCTACAAGAGATTAATCAGGCCAACATCACAATGATACCCAAAAAACATCACTCACAGACAGTAGCCGATTACAGGCCTATAAGCATTATGAATTTGGTCCCTAAATTAATCTCCAAAATTTTAGCCAACCGATTGCAGCAAATTTTGCTGGATCTCATCTCGCCAAATCAAACGGCCTTCGTCCAGGGCCGCCAGATCATGGAAAATTTCATTGCAACTAGGGAGACGCTGCACCATATTTCGGCTTCGGGCAAACCGGCTTGCTTTATAAAAATTGACTTTGCGAAAGCCTTTGACTCCGTCAATTGGCTATACTTGGAAAAAATCATGCTGGCGAGGGGGTTTCCCGACAGGTGGGTCCGATGGATACACAATCTCCTCAGCTCGGCATCGTCACGCATTGTCATGAATGGGGAGGCATCTCACTATTTTTGCCACAGGCGTGGCTTGCGACAGGGTGACCCGTTATCGCCTATGCTGTTTGATCTCTCCGTTGATGTACTGTCCCGAATGATACAGGTGCTCAATAACACTGTGCGAAGTAAGATCACTCGAAAACTGAAGAACGCGGCCATAATACACCAATATGCTGATGACACGGTGTTCATCACTAGTTCTGATAACACAACAGTAATCTCCTTGAAGATCATGCTGCGGTTATTCACAGAGGTGTTGGGTTTAGATATCAACTTCTCGAAAAGTACATGGATACCAATTAACATGTCCCCGGATCACATCATTACCACTTCGGCTATTCTCAGATGTTCCCTCACTAATTTTCCGATCACCTACCTCGGGTTGCCGCTCACAGTTAAGCGACCGGGCAGGGAATTGTTTATGCCGCTAATTGAAAAGATCGAATCAAAGCTTGAAGGCTGGAAGAGTCGCCTAATGTCTGGGGGGGCCGTCTTCAGCTAATAAACTCGGTATTGAGTTCTATCCCAATTTACTTCATGTCAGCCTTTTTGCTTCCAAAATGGGTAATCTCTAGGTTGGATAGAGTCAGACGAAGCTTCCTGTGGGGCAGAACGGAGACACGAAAGGGGATTCCGTTAGTAGGATGGTCGGTTGTTTGTCTTCCCACCAAAAACGGCGGCATGGGGATATCAGACATCCTTCTGCGCAACTACTCCCTGTTACTACGGTGGTGGTGGAGATTATACCGAAACCCGAATACCCTCTGGACCCAGGTGGCATCTACCCTAAAATCATCCACACAGCTCCATGTTCGGCATCAAATCTGGTTGCGCGGTGGCTCCTTTTTTTGGTTGCAGTTGCAAAAATTGAGGCCTTTGTTCGATTGGAGCACACAGTGGCAAATTGGTACCGGGGAACAGATATCGTACTGGTCCGACACCTGGTCAGACCGGCCTCAGGCATCGCTTGGCTCACCGATATCAGCTAATCGGAAATGGTCCCTGCGATTGGCAGTGCATCATGGTTTACAGCCGGCTCACATCCTCAACCCCAACTCACAGGATCTCTTGACTTGGCGATGGAGCCCCAAACAAGAGTATACGGCCAACTCCTTCTACAGAGTGATCATAGCGGGTGGCAAAACAACCTGCCCTTTTAGCTTCATTTGGCATCTCAAAATTCCACCCACGGTTCGAGTTTTTGCGTTCCTATGCACCCGCAACAAACTTCTGACTCATGACAGAATGATTCGAAGGGGAATACATTGTAGCCCGCAGTGTGACGTATGCCAGGAATGCCCACTAGAATCGGCCTCCCATCTCTTTCTGCGCTGTACCTATGCAAAAGAATTATGGGAGAGGTTCTCTGGACTTACCGGATTCAGACTCCGGCGCTCCGTATCTTCAATCCAAAACATGCTTCTCAATTTAAGCAGTGCTGGCGCGGCAAGAACGAGAAGATCGTTCGCAACATACCTCTTTGCGGGCTGCTGGCACATATGGAAGAACCGTAATAACATCACCTTTGAGGGACATGGGGATACACCCTACATACTGGCAGATAGGGCGTACAGGGAAGTGGGGCTCTGGCAAAAATATTGCTAGAGGATTGGCTACTAATGGGGCCAATGGTTGTATTTAATTACCTCTTTCAGTTGTTTGCTTGTAATTGGTCACTGTTGTAATTATACTGATAGCCACTATCAGGTTTTCAAAAAAAAAAAGGTTATACTTGGTTGATTTGGTTTAGATAAATAAATTCATCCAATTATTGCTCTACTTGGTTCAACTGTAATAAATTGAGTTGCTTCAGCATAATTTCTGTGTTAGTGTTGGTTTCTAGAAGCAACAAGATAATTCGAAATTAATTAATTCTATCTCCACTAAAGAAACTGGTGGTGATAACTTCATTCCTAAATTATTCCTTTTCAATTAAATTTTATGATACATCAATTTCGTCCAATTGACAGCACCTTCCAAATAAAAATTGATAGTTCTATTTGAGTCCATTGTTTTTTATTATATGTCTTAAATTTGTTTGGAATTTATTTGGCCAATTATTTGAAAAACCAAAATAATTTTTTAATTGCTTTTGTATAAATAACTAAACAATTTTTAAATTGCACTGAAATTTATAACGCACTATATTGAATTGGATCACGGACTTAGAATTTATTTGCATATAAAACAATCCAACAACTAGGATATATTTTTTTTTACTCAAAATATCAACAACAAAATAAATAGGTAGTAATATTTTATTGCAACAGACAATATCATAGTAAATTGATATACAAATTATTTCTATGCACAAGGGGAAATCTATTCATTAACTGCTAACATAATCTGAAGATTTGTATTTTTAAATTTTTCAAATTTTGTTATACTATCTCTAACAACCAAAATCATCAATTTTTAATTATCTAATTGAAATTAATATATCATGCAAACTCGACATAATAAATTTTAAATTAATGGAATTTACTCGTCACTTAAGTTGCCGAAATTTTTTTAGTTGACACTTCAAAAAAATCAAATTAAATGAATACCACCCGCTTGGAGTTTTTTTCAATCCTACCACCCATGCCAACTGGGTTCGCACACCAAATTGGCGGGTGCGCACACTGGGTTGGCGCACCAGGTGCGCGGATTGGGTTGGCGGGCTTGGTGCGCTGACTGGGTTGGTCGACTTGGTGCGCTGCCTATTAAATTACCACCAAATTTAACAGTATTCATTTCAGTAGACGCAAGGCAGCAGGCAGCCAAAGGGCAAAGAGCAAAGAGTAAGTTTTTTGCACTCTAGTTCTTTATCTTTTTATAATTATTTAATTATTTTTTTAATTGTTTGTAAATTTATTAAATGTTAGGTTTGTTCCGTAATTCAGCCAAATATGATTGGAATTGCTTGTTATTTTGGTGGTGAAGTATTACAAGGGTCCAATGGTGCTTATTAGAGTATCCAACCCCAGAAAAAGTTCAATATCGGCCCGGCTTTAGATTTCAGAGGTATAACTAGGGAAGTGTACCATGAACTTGGTATTGACCCGAATTATTACGAATTGGTAATTTCCGTAAGGATCAATATTGGCCAAGACAACCAAACATGGTTCCAACAGCTCCCTGTACTAGACGATAACAGTTGGGGGTTGTATACCCAAATGACATTGAATTTGACAACACCTTTCAAGTTTCTAGAGTTATATGTGGTTACCAATCCCAGACAGAACACCAGACCATTGTTGCAGGTTGTCCAGGGTTGGGGCATTGATCATTCAGTGACGGGTCATACTCGGGCTCTAACTTTAGCGGGTACTAGTCGGTCCTCATCCGTGGGGGTTGGTCCTAGTCGGGGCCGATCTCGGGGTCCATCCTCCAGCTCTAGCCGTGCCCAATCTGACCGGGACCGATTTGAAACCCCAGAACCACGTTATTATACTGATAATACAGACGAGGATCCCAAAGAACGGGAGGTAGAGGAAAATTGGGATGCTAGTGACAACGGTGGGGGACAGTAGATCATAATGACGAGGAAGATTTTGGTAATTGATAATTTTCTAAAATAATTTGGCCTAAAATACAACATTTCTAGTCAAAGTTGGTCTAATTTGGTAATTTTCTAAAATAATTTGGCCTAAAATACAACATAATATAGCTAATTTAAATTATTGCCAATTTTGGACACCATTCTAATTATTTAATACAATTCTACTCTATTTGGACACCATTCTAATTATTTAATACAATTCTACTCTATTTGGACACTATTCTAATTATTAAATACAATTCTACTCTATGTGGACATCATTCTAATTATTTAATACAATTCTACTCTATTTGGACACCATTCTAATTATTTAATACAATTCTATTCTATTTGGACCTATTTTGGACACCTATACCCAACTACCTAATTTATAAACAACAACAACAAAAAAGTAAATAAAAAAAAATTATCTTTTTACTGTAGCTGGTGCGCGAAGTGTCGTTTGAGCACCAAAACCTCAGCGGTCTTTCATACCGACAAGAGGTGGGTGCGCCAACTCAGTCCGCGCACGTGGTGGGCCAACCCAGTGCGCGCAACTGCTAATTTGGTGCGCGAACCCGATTGTTGTGGGTGGTATGATTGAAAAAAAGCCCCCAATGTAGTATTCATTTAATTTGATTTTTTTTGAGTGTCAACTAAAAAAGTTTCGGCTTAAGTTGGCGACGGATGGAAATTTTTATACTACCGATTTCAGATTCAAAGTTTTCTAGTGCAGAATTTTCATTGGCACCCCTACGCTTTCATCAAAAAAATTTGTACTCAAAGCCCAATTATTCTGTAAGGTAAAATAGTCGTCTAGTTCTTTTTTGTTTTGCAATCAATAAAAATATATACTAGTATATGAAAAATTACATATTGAAAGCATCTTTGATTATCCATTCTTATTCGATCATTTCCATTTATTTACGACATCTAAATTTTGATAACTGTTCTAGTATATATTTTCTTCAATTTCTATCTAAACCCAGTGTAAAAAACCTTTCGAAATTTCGAGATAATTGAAAATAAAATGCGGATCAACTAAAAAGCAAGAACTTATTATATTTCAATTGTAAAAATATAATCTGACTTATGTTTTATTTGGATCTATAAATATCAAACATAGTTGCTTATATTTTTAAATCTGATTTATTTTTGTCAGTTATACTAACAAAATTGGCAAATACGCCGTCTATAAACAGTATGCATTTGATGACTTTCAATTTTATGATTGTTAGCCACAGAATAAAAATTTCAAAAACGACTTGTAGAAATTGGATGAAAATCTAATAAAACACGACCAACAGAAGCATGGGCCGCCGACATTTTTATTAATATCCAAAGTTAATTAGAAATTAATATTTATGTCCAGAATTCTCGACTTTCACCAAAAATGTCCAAACCGGATAAAATGGCCGGCTTACGATGGCCGGTTTACTCTTTCTTTCTTTCTTTTTTTCTTTTTCTAAAGACACTATGAAGAGCAAAATAATGAAATCTAACACTGAAAATTTGAATTTTTTGTTTAAATTATTTGTTAGATTACTTCTTTGATTTATAATTAGCATATTTATACTAAAATACACTAGAATACTTGAAATTATGTTGAATTACACTATATTATAATAAATTATGTTGAATTACACTAAATTACAATAACTTCGCTAATTATGCTGAAATACGGTAAACTACGCAAAATTACGCTAAAGTAGACTAATTTTGTGTCATCTTTCATGAATCATAAAAAATAGTAAAAAAATTCGAAAAATAGTAAAAATTGATATTCTACAAGTTCATTATGTAACTAATTTAGTGAGCTACTTAGATTGAATAATAAAAATAAAAATCTTAATCGGAAACTTCAACTCAAGTTTTGAGGCTCTTCCCTTTGTTTTTTGGCAATTCTGAATTTTGAAATTTGACATAGCGGGCACGGACGCATGCATTTTTTCGTAAGCTTTCCGAAAAGTGGTCATTTGCTAAAATCGGACACTCGAGCGCTGTTTTATGACCGTTTGAAGTTTCGTCGTCGTTTTTCGTCTTTTCAGTGAAGATATCGTCCCTATTCATATGTAATTTAGCGTAATTTACCGTATTTTAGCGTAATGTAGTGTAATTTCGTGTAATTTAACTTAATATAGTGTAATTCAACATAATTTCAAATAATTTAGCGTATTTTAGTATAAATATGCTAATTATATATCAAAAGAAGTAATCTATCAAATAATTTAAACAAAAAAATTTAAATTTTCAGTGTTAGATTTTATTATCTTGCTCTTCATAGTGTCTCTAAAAAAACAAAAACAAAAAAAGAGTAAAGTAAACCGGCCACAAAATGGCTGATTTGGACATTTTTGGTGAAACTCCAAAATTCTGGGTATAAATATTAATTTCTATTAAAATTTGGATATTAATAAAAATGTCGGCATGGGCCGCCCTATGCTGTCATAATTCTGACTACGTCCCGAATTTTATCATATTGTCCTTGTACAATTTATTAATCACCAATAGTCACATTATATATAGCATGATTCTAAACTTTTGAATTTATATATATGATTAATTTTTTATTTTAGATCAAGTTAAATCTTTTAAATATATTTTTACTGATTTATTTACATATAATCTTTTAATTTTTTTGGATTGAATAAAAAAGTATATAAAAAGTTTCTATAAACAACGGATGCTAACTTTTATTTTATTTTTTTAATTTTCACAACGAAGTTCGAAAAACAACCCTACTATTAAATAAATATATCGTGAAAATGTACGATTACTTAAATTGTCATAAATAAGAAAAGTAGTGTAGCAATTAGGTTATAGTTACCTAGTAGATGAACACGTCAAATCACTTTAATGATAATATTGCGCTATTATACTGGTTCGACTAACTTCCCACCATATCTAACACTTCTACCAAAATAACATTTTAAATTTGTGCACACGTCAGTGACTATAGCTCAACCATAAAATTGCCGAATTTTTTTTAGTTACCACTCAATTAAATTCAAATTAAATCAATATCACTCAAATCAAGGTTTTTTCATTGATACCACCCACGCGGACTGGGGGAGCGCACCAAATCCATTTGGCGTGGTAGAAAGTTAGCGATTGCCCGAGCATTTGGTAGTTGGGAGGGGTCTTACGAGCTGATTGTCCCTTTGTTGGAGGCAATCAAAAGAGAAAATCCGGAAACCCAATATAAAATTGTTACAAAGCCAACCACTAAGCCAGGTTACCGGTATTTCATGAGGGCAGCATGGGCAAGGGAACCATGTACAGAAGCAGTAGGTCACCTCAGACCCATCATCAGTATCGATGCTTGTTTCTTGTCAGGTAGATACAATGGTAAGTTGTTGATTGTAACGGAATATGATGCGAAGAACTAATTAATCTCGCTAGCATTATTACTGGTAGAGAGCGAAGATTTTGAAAATTGGGGGTGGTTCATGAAGTAGGTGCGGGAGTTTGTAATTGGTCTAAATAGATTCATGTGTGTGGTATCTAACCGGCACAAGGGCATAAAAAAGGTGTTCATATAAGATGATATGGGTTGGTCCGAAAAGAACGGGGAGTGTGCTTACCGCTACTACTCTCAACATGTATTTGAGAATTTTGGAAAATACACTTAGGATAAAGTTGCTTCCAAATTTTTCAAGATCATAGTTAAAAAGAAGAAAATGAGAAGATTACAAGAAGGCATTGATGTAATTGGAAGGCGAAATCCTGATTGGTTGACATACTTGGATACATGTGGAAAATATAATGAAAATGACGAGGGAGAACCGTCTAAGTTATGGAAGGTGTATCAAGCTATGGACAACGGGGTTCGTTGGGCCATAATGATTAGCAACGGTTCTGAATCGCTCAACAATGTCTTCAAAATTTCTCGCTGGTTTGTAATTTATAATTCTCGTAGGTTATATTTATTCTTCTTTTTAGGTTCTCTTTGTTTAATTGTAAATTTTAATTCTCGTAGGTTACCAGTTGTCGCAATTATTGAGGAGACATTCTACAAGTGTGTCAACTGGTTCGTTGAAAAAAGAGAGAAGGTCATGCAATGCCAATTAGAGGGTCAGCTTCATTCCACTCGTGTGCGTGGCACATCAAGAAAACTAGTAAAATATCCGCGATTGCATTCAGCCATCATGGATAATTTATGATGACCTCACATGGTAAAAAAAATCACATTTGACATAGAGGGAGGCAAATGAGTGTACACGTCTCAAGACTACAGGTACTAGGTCATTTTGAAGAACGACAATGAGGTGGAATGCACGTATCAAAAGCCTCAGCTCACCGGAATACCATGTGTTCATGTGTTTACGGTGCGTTGTCTTAGGTACAAGTCTCTACTAATAATTTCATAATCAATACTATAATTGAGGATGACTTTACTTACAAATGTGTAAAAAATATAGAAACTTAGATCCAAATGTCTTTGTAAATTACTACTACAACATTCAAACACTCATCGACACATGGAGTGATGAATTCCACGTGTATGACAGTCAAAGTGATTGGCCGGCGCACGAATGAGCGATCTTAGTTCCAGAGCATCGATTAGTTAAATTGGGTAGGAGAAAACACAACCGGATCCAAATGTGGATGAACATACTGGAAGGAAGACAAAAGGATCACTAGACCAACAGAGCAACCCTCGAAAAGAATGCGAGAAAGAGAAGAGATGCTAGAAACCGCACCTAATAAAGTAATTTTTTTTTTAAATTACATATCACAAAATTAACAATAGATATTTTTTTTCCTAGAGTTTCATTATTTAAGAGGTGGTTATGTTGTGCTTAATATTTTAGATGGAATGTGTGTTGTGTTGTAGTAGACTTTATGTTATGTTGTAGTATAATTTATTAGTTATGTTGTAGTAGACTTTGTAGTAGAATTTGTTTGTTGTGATTTTATTTGTGCCATTTTTTAGTTAAAACTAATTAATTTTTAGTTAAAACTAACTATTTTTTAGTTTTTCTGTCTTTTAAGGAAAATAAAATTATAAAACAAATAAAATCCAGCATCCAAAACAAAATTTATAATTCCAAAATTGCAAACAAAAATATAACATAACAAAAAAAAAAAAAAAGGTTGGTGCGCACCCTGACTTAGGGTACCACTTGGTGCGCGCCCCCAGTAAGTGCACCAAATGTATCCTTACCCAGGGTGCGCACCATCCCAATTTGGTGCGCTCCCCCGGTCCGCATGGGTGGTAACAATTGAAAAAAACTGATTTAGATGGTATTGATTTAATTTGAAATTAATTGAGTGGTGACTAAAAAAATTTCGGATAAAATTGCGATGGAAGAGAAGTTTACATGAGACTAGAGGAGTCTGGATACTCTGAAGTAATTTCAATTTTGAGTTTAAATCTAAACCATCTTATCATAATTCAAACCAACCTGGTATGAATCCAGTCTGAAGTAAAATGCACACAGTTCTTTGATATTTGTGCCCAAAGATCTGACAATTATGATATTAAGCTCAAAATTTGAGTTACTTCGGGGGATATGAATTCCTAGCGGAGAACAAGGTAATTAGGCAATGCAGTTAGAAATGTAAAAAGGCTTGAATTGCTCTTGGACAAAAGGATAGAATATCAATTTGCTCAATAGTCAAGTGTCGAGGGAGAAGAAAAAGGAAAGATGGAAGAAAATAATTCGATTGCGTGTGTAAAACAATTTGAGCCTGATCAAAGAGAGAATCCGGATGGGCTCGGCAACTTTCTCTTGGATCAATCGATTCAGACAAAAATGATGGTTGTTACATTGATAATAGGTGGCTTAGTCGTCTTTGGTATTATGCATAGTGTAATCATGATATGTACCGCGGATTTATATTTATATTTTTAAATCTAAATAGTTAATCTAAACTGTATATCATGATCTCGATACGAAGATGTATTTGGAATCTAAATTTTATATTTTCAGATTTCTTCTTTTTTAAATGAATAAAAAATCATTATTTTCGGATGGTCCACAATCTTTAGACCAAGTGATTTTGTATCTATTTTATAAAAATGTAAAAATAATATTTTAAAATGTAAAAGTTGATATCCAAACACATTTTCATATGTAGATAGTGTTGAGCGGTACGAATCGACTATTTGGACTTTGAAAATAAAAATATGCATTCAAAATACGAACTAAAGTGTGTTATACAAAGTACCATAGCCTCATTATTAAAAAAATTATATATATTAAAATTTAATTGAATTTTTTTTACAGGTGCATTTATATGATTAATTTTTTATTAAATATTAAAAATGTACTTGTAGCTAGTTTAGTGATTAGAATTTTACTTTGTTAATGTAAAAATTTGAATATAAATTTCAACTGTCACATATTATATATATGGTTTAACCTCCAATTTGAGTTTTTTTTTTATTTCGTCTCTAGTTAACCCAATCCAAAAAAATCATAAATTTTTGAAGTTGGAGAGTCCATATTTGTTATCTCTAATTCACTAGCGATAAGTGAGAGCCACCCATCAACTATTTGCTTACGCAAATTGAATCCATTTTAAGATTTATTGGACCACTAAAATTTATTCTCATCCAAAAAGTAGACGGTAACAAAGTGAATCGCAAAAGCAAATGTCATTTTAATAACTAAACGAAAAAAAGTCAAACAAGAAGATAATGGAGATGCTTTATTCAGGAGGTGATTTAATTTAGAGTGAGGCTACGGTACTATGCATAGCACAGATTAGTTCTTGCTATGGCTTAATATTTGAGTTTTCAAAATTCTAACGGTTGATTCAAACTGTTCAACATGATTATAAAATGAATATATATTTGCAAATCAAATTTTATATTTTTCTGAATTTTTTTAGATAGGTAGAAAATCACTGTTTTTGGATGGTCCAGAATTTTCAGATCAAGTGATTTTCTACCTATCTAAAAAAATAGTAAAAAAAAGTTCGAAAAAATATAAAATTTAGTTTGCAAGTACATATTCATTTTATAATCATGTTGAACGGTTCGGATCGACCATTAGAATTTTGAAAACTCAAATATTGAACCGTAGCACGGACCAAACCGTGCTATGCATAGTACCGTAGCCTCACTCTTTAATTTATATATGATAGTTCTATTCCGCGAGTTATTTCCTAATTTTAAGTATCATTGAATAGACATGGCAAAAGAAACTCATAGCTTGTAGCTTATTTGAGATTGGTTTGAAAAAAAGTTCGTAATTATTTCGGCTTGTCATTAGTGAGTTTAAGTTTGATCTAACTTAGCTCGAAACTATTAAACTATTACATTTGTGGTTACCACTTCTAGTTAGCCCGATTAATTTTAGTTATCATTTTAAATATTAAAATTACGGAGTTATTAGTGCTTTGGAAAAAAGTACAAAATTACTAAAACGCATGCATTGTTTGTATGTCGTCACTGATTGGTGCGTAGACAATGCCTGCATTCTAAGTCAGAATTTTTTTTTCCATAGTACAAAGCAAACATATCATTGATGTTTTTGTAATAATACATTGATGCATCGCTACCGGGATTAATCAGGATATAAAACATGCATCCGAGCACCATCGATATTTTTGCAATAATATATTGATAAAATTTTCTGAAAATTTAAACATACGTAACTTTTGATAGGAATTTCCAATTTCAGTGTATGACTACTTTTTGAAAAACTCACAAAAAGATCTACAATCCATCCCGAGATTTACTGAGATAGTCCAATGCCCAGATCATACCAGTTGTTTCATGCAATTCTCTAATTTTCATGTTTGACTAATTTACAAAACATACAATGATTGAATTTTATATTTTCATTGTATGAGTGAGTTTGCAGGTTCAATGACATTATAATTGCAAGATGAAAGTTGAAAAACTAATAGAATCAACAAAACTTTACGAAGATCAAGAATATAAATTGTAATATCAAATAGATTAGTAAAGTAAATTTGAGATTGTTGATTTCAGGAACTATCCGTTCAGTACGGAAGCAAACCGTTCATTACATAATATATTGAAACGGTACCAAACGGATACGGTATGAGGCGTTACAGTACGAAAGAATTATTCCGTTCGACTATCGTTCAGAATGGAACGTTCCGTTTCAAGTCAGAGGACTCCTCTTGGTGTTCCGTTCTGAATGAATATAGTCTGTACTGTACGCTACTCAAGAAATACATATTTGAGAAAATATACTATCTATTATGTACGGACCTAAACGTACTGAACAGATAGTGTAAAGTTCAAAGGCAAAATTAAAATTGAAATACATTTGAACTATATGTTCGGTATAGAAGATTACCGTACTGAAAGGAAGAGTTCAAATACCTAATTATGGTGCTCTATTTATAAATAGAGTAAATACCCTCACTTCATAATTAAGCAAGCCGCCCATAATTTCAAAAAGCACAAATTATGTGTTCTTGAGAGCTTAAACTTCAATGGAGTAAAACTCCATTGATTCTCAAATCCACTTGACAAATCTTCTCTAGATATATTTAGAGTGTTGGTTCTTGTTCGATAGTGTGGAGATCTACTTTAGTGCTCCATTGTCATAGTTAAGTGACTTCCCCGCTTGTAGGGCATTAAAGGGCTCACCGGCTCGAGCGTTTTTTCTCACATATAAACATAGTTGTGTAACGATCCTCTGCATAAGACTCTCCAGCTCGAACTTCTAGGCTCAACTTTGTACATGAGTTAGTCCGTGACTTCCCACTGTTGTTGGGCTCACGTGTCACGAGTTGTATCATTTCTTTTTAGGTAATAAGAAAGGGGCGACGACGAAGTTGCTCTACCCCGGAGACGTAGGCATTTTACGCCGAACTCCGTTATCATCCCGCGTGTCAAATTTCTCTAACTCTACTCAATTTACTTTATTTATACATGCTTGCTTATTGAATTGATTGACTTGTTAATTTAGAGGGTTAAAGTGAAAATTAAGACTACTTATTCACCCCCCCTCTAGGTGTCGTTAGGGACAACAAAGTGGTATCAGAGCAAGTTAATTTGAATTAAGACACACTTAATTTGAGTACTTCTCGATTCTAAAAAATGGCACCAAATCGAGTCATAAGCAAACATTCTATTTTTGGTAGTGAGACCAAAAGTTTTAGCCATTGGAAGAAGACCATGGTTAATTACTTGAACATACTTGAGGTTTGGGATGTAATTGCAAGTGGTTATACCAAAATGCTTGGTGATGACCAAAATGAAACCTTTGAATCCAAAGCACTAAAGAAAGAAAATGATATCGCAGTTAATGCACTATTAACCTCGGTTAGTGAGCCAATAGCTATAGTGTTTGGTAGCTTGACTTGTGCCAAACAAATGTGGAATGCTCTCATAAACAAATATGAGGGTAATACACAATCAAACGAACCAAAATCACCGGACTTGAAACCAAATTTGAAAATTTTAGAGTAATTGAAGGTGAATCGATTGAAGATTTGTTCAATCAAATTATGCTTATTCAAAATGAATTATCGGAATTGGGAGAACCGCTTTCTAACGATAAACTTGTAGGAAAGTTTTTGCGAGTTTTGCTTAGGAAATAAAGATGGGAGAGCATGGTGAGTGCACTAGAAGTTCTCTCGAGATCTCAATCCTTCACTCCCGATGAGATATATGCTCACTTTCGGAGCTTCAAAGAAAGGCTTAAACAAACCGAGGGTCTCGAGCCAAAAGGCAAAACCGTAGCTCTTCTAGCACAAAACCGAAACTTCCCTAATACTTCAAACTCCTCAAACTATCGTCCTTTCAACATCCAATTCTACAAGAAAATAGATAATGAGATTTCCAAGGATGCCTTGATTCTCTCTAAAATGTTCCAAGGTATGTTAGACTTCGAGTACGAATTTAACAAGGAACGTGAGAGAGATAACAAGAAGTTGGTGTGTTTTGCATGCCATAAAGAGGGGCATACCATCCACACTTGCTACACGTTGTTTCCAACACAACGGGGCAAGGATGGAGAGGTACAAAATGACCGTCGCCGAAGAAGACAAGACGGTTATCAAGGAAAGATGAACCCAAAGGCCATGCAAGCCATTTGGGTAGCCAAATCCGACCTAGAGGATAATGAAGGAATCGACACCGAGTCAGGCAATGAGCAAAAGGTCAACTTTGCCTTAATGGCTAGAGTTGATGAGACTTTAAAGACGAATGTGGACACAATCTCACAAGTATGGACATTATCGATGAGGCCACAATCGATGTGCTCAACAACATTGCCAAGACCAAGCTTCGGCTAGTGAGGTACATTTAGAATTTGATCTCAATTTGAGCAATGTTCAACTTGACTTGACCAACAAATGCATGACAAGTAACGAGTCAAGTATTTCCTTGAATAATAATTTGATTTGAGAAAATAAAACTAGGTTGAAATCTCTCCTTAATGAATCCACAAAAGACTTGTTAAGAAAAGAATGTGTTATGCAAAACCTAAGATCCGAGATACTTGAGCTTGAGTCTAAGGTTAACCTTCTTGAGTCTTTGACACGCGAATCAAATGAGTGTCAATCATACTTAGGTGAAATTGGCCTATTAGAGACCAAAGTTAATAACCTAAGAAGGAAAAATGAGGAATTAAAATATATGGACATTATAAACAAGATTTTAGAACTCAAAATTAGTGAATGTGAGAAAAAGAATAGGATTTTACAATACACAAATTTACATTCAAATTGTCAACCTCACTTAGATCAAATAGGAGTTCTAAATGAAAATGTTGAAAACTTGGAAACAAAATAAGGCTTTAAGATCTTCTAGTGAATTCTCAAGTGTCACTAGTCTAGATCCGTATTTGTTGTTTGATCTGAGAAAACTTCAAAAACACAATACAATCGGGCTTGAATTTGAGAAGGGTCATTCCTAATTTAAATGCACCAATTCATGAGGCCTAAAAGAAAAGGGGGAACAATCTCAAAATTTCTTGTATAAATTTAAGCACTTGTCTTTGAAGAAACTAAAATTTGATTGTAAAGAATATGTAACTTTTCAATTTGACACTAAATTAAAAGTTCAACATGTTTTAAAAGTTAGAGCTCAAAGCAATGGTTCAACAAGAGATGTTTCCCAACATCACAAGATATTTGAATCACAAACAAGAAGAAATATTTCATTTAGAGATTCAAATAGTTCGGTCAATGTTCCAAAGACTCGAGCTCAAGGATCGAAAGGAACCATCCAAGATTATTTTGTTCAAGGTCCTAACTTAGGATCACTTCATTCCTCAAATATCAAGCCATCAATTGTATTTTGTAATCATTGTTGCAAAGTTGGATACACATCATTGGAATGTAAGTTTAGGAAAAGAAACAATAAGTTGGATATTGTTTGGATTCCTAAATCACAACTTAAATAAGTAATAGAGAAGTATCTCCTCCTAGTTTTCTAATTGCAATATTTCTTATAATAAGGGAGAGGTAAAACCAAGCTACATGTTAAACAAAGATTATGTGTGCTTGTGTACATTTAGATAGATTATTTATTAAAGGAAATGCTTAATTCTTACTTGGGAGTAATCAAGCATGATCATTATGGAAATTGAAGTAAAGTATATTCATATACATAATATGGATGCATAGCAACAAAATTTTAGTTAGAGTCATTTGTATTCTGAGAACGCTATTTTTGATCTAACCGTTCGTTGCGATTCTTTCCGTGTGATATGAAAAACTCAATTGTTCTTGAAGAGATGTCAAACAAAGAGTCCGTGTTAGTGGGCAGTATGATTATTTTTTGGACTAATGCATAATATTAAAATTATCTATGTAAAAAAATTCCAACAATATATATATTCAAACTAATAAATAATAACCAACTGGGACACAGTCATTGAACAATTGATTTGCCCGTATGATTTAATGTCTAATAATAAAAAATAGCAAGTGCTCTTCAAGAAATTCAAAAAGGTGACGGATGGCTTACACTGTTACACATCCGGACAACAAAAACCGCTCCTATTAATATTCTTCACGCCTCCTGATTTATAGGCTGATCGAAGTCTTTCTCCTGACGAATGATGATTGAAACTTTTTGAAACGATAGAATTTAATTCCGTGCACCAGAAACAACACAACCAAACAATGGATTTTTTTTAAAAACAGTAAATAAAATAATCAAAGTTAAAGAAACGACATGATTGCTTCGTTTGTTATAAAAACAATAAAAATCGAATCCCGAATTCGGTTAAGCTATTTTTTTGCTCTTCACCGAATACGCTATTCGGTTAAACCAAATTTTCACATATCAGATCCCATAAAGTATGTAAACTCCGTGTAACACCCCATTAACCGAATTCCCAATTCGGTTAAGAATTTTTTTTGATTTTTTATTGTTAACCGAATAGGGGATTCGGTTTACATTAATTTTTTTATTTTTTATTCCACCGAATAGGGGATTCGGTTAAGGTAAGAAATGGTCAAAGTTTGGTCAACTTAGGTACATTCTTATTTAAAATAGTTTTTCATTTCATGTACAACTCATCTGGACGGATTCAAAACTATTTTAAATGTACATTCTTGTACAACTATTTTTCAAAACTATTTTTCATGTACATTCTTGTACAACTCATCTAGACGGATTCAAAACTATTTTTCATGGTCAAAACTTGTACAACCAAATTCACAATTTCAAACTTAATAAAATTAATATATCTAAATTAAAAGATATATGAACACATTAATTAATAAAAGTTTCATAAAATTAATATTAATATATTAAATTAAAATAATTACATTAATTTGCTTGACGCTTGACCCTAATCGTAGGTTTCACCGAAATTTTCACCGATATATGAACCAAATTCACTAGACTTCGACGCCTTTCTTTTGAACTGGTGGAGGAACTTTGACCGTCACATCTCTCGCTCTCGGGTTTGGATTATCATCGCTGATATCGATGCATCTTATGTCAATCTGGTCGAATTTCTGAATGGTAAAATTTCTGAATTTCTGTTTTTCTGTTTTTATAATTTCTGACCTCCGTCGATAAATCGTCAAAACTGTAGCAAACCGTAATTTTTTTGTGAATACAAGTTATATTATCTAAAAACTAGATAACTTGATTTTTTTACAAACATAGTTATATTTTTTTACAAAAACTGAAAAATATCTTTTTAGCAATGTCACGTATGAAGGCACTAAAATAGTCAAAACTGTATTAATAAGTAAAATAGTCAACACTGTATTAATAGTCAAAACTGTATTTAAAAAAATATAACTTGTTAAACCCAAAAAAATGACCTTGCCTTCACCGAATTCCGGATTCGGTTAAGGCAAAAAAGCAAATAAATTGCCTCACCGAATTCCGGATTCGGTTAAGCCAAAAAAACAAAAAAAATCAGATCTTCTGTGGCAACCCACTGTATTCTCTGTTAAAACCACCAGCTTAACCGAATACGCTATTCGGTTAAGCAAAGGAATAACTTAACCGAATTCCGGATTCAATTTTTGCTGTTTTTATAACAAACGAAGCAATCATGTCGT
This sequence comes from Carex parvula, assembly GCA_025461045.1. Taxonomy (NCBI): domain Eukaryota; kingdom Viridiplantae; phylum Streptophyta; class Magnoliopsida; order Poales; family Cyperaceae; genus Carex; species Carex parvula. The sequence goes on along the minus strand of JAJGRW010000491.1, from coordinate 128,040 downwards.
TTCTTTAACTTTTATTATTTTAATTACTGTTTTTAAAAAAAATCCCCAAACAATACCTAACTATAGCTGCCTTTTGAATATACAGCAAGATATGGGTAACCAATTGTCTACTTCTGAATTTGTATTTTTTATTTCAGCTCAGTACTAATTGTTCAATATGCCTGTTCTTGATTCAATGTTGTGTCTATTCCTGGTCTTAGTTAGTTTAAATTTTGAAACGATTTCTTTTGAATTTTGGTCAATTCTGCGTATTTCATTTTTTTTTTTAATCTGCGATACTCTATTTCGTAAATAGAATGAAAGAGAAGAAGAGAACAAGAAATGTCTGTCGGTGGGATCTATTATTACAATTCTAAGGAGATGGGTCAGCCGAACTTTTTGTGCCTTTTATTATTCATTAATTATATTTCGGTTAAATTTTTTATCTAAGCTTTGACTTTGATTTGCTAATTGGCTAAGAACAATTCCACTTTGAATTGTGCCAAACGAATTTTTAATTAGCTTAGAAAAAATATTTTAATGTTGTGTCAATCGGTTTTATGATTATAACAGATTTTATAATAAACATAGTTATAGAGATTGAGTTGTAATTGTGTACCTGACAAATTAATGGGTTTGAACTCGATTAGCTATTTGAACTCGACCCTGTATGCAAGAAGACTTGTACATAATGAAAACGACTTATCTGGTTGGAATGTCATGGAAAGATAAGTACCATCTAGAAGGCGATCACCATTTATTGAACTAAAGGTTTCAGTCTGACTCCTGCGCTCTCAGCGTGCGGTTCAATTAAATTAATCTGTGGGATAATGTTTGGTTAGGTTGTCATGCTATTGAAGTTGAGCATGCTATTGTGGAGGTCAATTTGGGTCCGATGCAAAGTGAGTTCGATGGGTTTGATGACCGTCCGATCTGCTTTAAGATTCGTGCCAGTAATTTTCGCGTCTACTTTAAGTTCGTGCGCACGAATCTTAAAGCAGATCGGACGGTCCCGAAACCCATCGGACCCAAATTTGAGTCCGATGGGCATCAGACCCAACCTGCTCTCGCTATTGTGGGATCAAAGTCTCGTTCTCAGAAACGGAACTAGAAAATTTAGATAATGAAGACTAAAATTTGTAATAATAATGCATGGCTGGAACTTGAATTCAAGTGTTCACAATAACAAATTAAAATTCTAACTATTAGAATTTCAAAAAAAAAAAAAAAATTCTAACTATTAAGTTAAAAATATAAATGTGATAGTTTATGAGGGGACAAATATGTATAAAATTAAAAAAAAAATTCAATTAAATTTCAATATACATGATTTAATTTTTTGAAATCATGAAGGTGGCTAACCATCTTTTGAGCTATTCGTAGATTCACTTCTGAATCTAAGTTATTGATTGAGGTCTAAATTAAGCAGTGTTTTAAAATTCGGTTTATATTTGGTATTCAGAAGGCCACCGAATACCGAATATACGGTATGCAGTCGAATATGCGGATTTTTATTCGGATGTATATATGCGGATTTTAAAATAAAAATTCATATTAATAAACAGCAGCATAGCCACATAAATTCAGAACCGTATATATTCAGAACCGAATATTAGACCGAATATAAATTTTAGACCGAATATTCAGAACCAAATATTAGTTTTCTATTCGGATTACAACCGAATACAAATATACGGCCGAATATTTGGCCGAATAAACCGAATTTTAATACACTGAAATTAAGTCATGACTTAGGCTACTTTTTGTTTGGTTAAAATTTGTGACTTAAGTTATGGTTTAAGCTGATATTTTTTTTTTTTTTCATGCTTTGCTTGTACTTCTGGTATATTAGGAATTAATTTAAAATAATATAAAATTTAAATAAGTACGACATTTCATAATATATATATAAAAAACGACATCCTAATTAAAATTTTGCTCATCACATATTCCTGATTTTCTACTAATTGATTAGATATGTTTGGACCTTTTTAAAATCACCTATTTATTAAAAAACTGATTCAATCAATTAAATACCTAACTGAAAACATCATAATTCATGGAAACATTGATCATGGTGTATAACTTATGGAAACCATGCATTGTCATAGTGTTGGAATTTGTTTACTATTTATTTAGTTTTAAAAAAATTCAACTTATAAATCATCAACGACACTCCAAAATCAAACTCCCAAACAGCATCGCTTCTTATACGGAATTTTGGTCACTTTATAATTAATTGGACGCTGAGAAAAACTATTCTCTTTTTTTTTTTTTTATTAGTAGTAATTGATAGAAAAAAAGAGGACAAAGTAAGAGTATAGTATATTTATATTGATAGTAGACGGAGGAATTTCACCAATCTAAACCGTTTGTGTTTTTTTCTTTTATTTTTCTAGTAAAATTTTTTTTTACAAAATGAATAAGTATCTTAAAATTTAGATATATCAAAACATTCCATCATTTTTTAAAAACTTTCATATTTACTAGAAATTAAATATAAAATTCTCTTCATCTATATATCAGATAAAAAAAATTAAGATCGGTAAAATTCTACCGATCTACTACAAATAAATATGTATTGTACTCTTACCATTTGTTTCTCTCTTTTTTTATTAATTATACTAATAGCAGATACTGGCAGATATTTACCTATTCTCAATAATCCAAAGCTATTCGTGCAATAATAGCGAATTGGACAGGCTTTTGCAATAAAGAATGGATGAGAAATTCATGCGGTCATGCCATTGGCATCTTTTTTTTATCATTATTCTCCCAAAAGTGTTGTTGCCTTTGGAGATGAAAAGAGAAACCAAAAACCTTCTTTCTTCTTCAGTTTTCCTGTGATAGACTGGGCCATCACCACCATTGACGCTGCCAATGTTCTCTCCTCATCACAACGAATCAATATGGAGACCTCAATTGCTCGTATTTGCGATCAAGTAAGAGGATAAGTACCATCCCAATTGACATGATCTTCCTTCCCCTCTAATTTCATCTGCGATCAGATGATTGCCAATGCCATGCTCGCCAATCGCCATTACTGGGCACCGCCGAGAGAAGGTCCTTTTCCTTTTTCTTTCGTGAATTAGACAAATTGAATCGGTAAGCTTGCGGTGCATGGAGCTCAAAAGTAAACTATGTTCATATATGATAATAGTATTCTGAATCAGTAAAATTGGTCTCTTATATTAGTGTCAAATTTGAGCAAAATCAGGGACCTTCCTGTAAAAAGTTCATAGAATGAATGTTTGTGCAACTTCTGTCGAGTGATGAATTGACAGGCGGCTTTAGAATTTAATTCATTTTAGTTCCTCATATTTTGAATTTTCAAGAAATAAGATTGCTAATTAGTAAATGCAAGCATCTTGCTGCTATATCTTAGATTTGAAAAAAAAAAATTGTCTTGTTTTCAATTGTTTAATGAGCGATTTTCAAATTTCTGTACCCCACATAAAATAATTTCCGGAATTAAGAAAATAAAATAAAATGTCGCTTGATTTTCAGATTATAAATCAATGGTTATTTTATCAAATCAACCATATGGTGCTTAATCAAATATTAAGTTGTGAAAAAAGTTTGTTGCAGAGAAAATAAATAAATTATATCATAACTTTGAGTAGATCTAATAAGGTGGTCTTAAGCTAGATCACCAAGTCCTTTATACTAAATAGTTAAAACCAATCTATTACACGAGTTATGCATTTATCTAAAAAAATTATAATTTCGAATAATTTAGTATAAAGTCAAGTGGTCTGAAAAAAACTATAAGTTAATTTTAACACATTCATTTTTCATCATTGCTTGACTTTATTGCATACTACATAAATTTATAAAATTTGCGTCTAAACGCATCACTCATATAATAGATCATTTTCAACAATTTTGAATTATTATTTGAAGCTAATCTGATATGTTTTAAAATTAAGCTCAACAAAAATATTAGTGAGCTTAAGAACATCCTAAGCTCTATTCCATTACTTTTTCATTTTTTCTATCACTAATTTAAATTACACAGTCCAAACAATATTTTCACAAATCCAAACAACATAAAATTAGTATTAATAGTATTTTCGCACTAATTGGCATGATCCCTTTTTCTTTGTAGAGCAGGTTGGTGGTCCGATACCCATCGGACTCAAATTTGAATCTGATGGATTTTGGGACTGTCCGATTTGCTTTAAGATTCGTGCGCACAAATTTTAAAGCAGACGCAAAAGTTGCAGGCGCAAATCTTAAAGCAAATCGGACGGTCATCGAACCCATCAAACTGACTTTGAGTCCGATGTGCATCGGACCCAAATTGACCTCTTTTCTTTGTGCTATTCTGTCATTCACTAACACAAATAATATTGTTCTTATATATGCAAACCAACCAAGTATATGATTATATTGGAACATGTAAACTTTCTCGGAGTCGGACCAATGCGTAATTTGAAAATTATACAAGTAAAAGAAGTCAGAATAATATAATCAACATGGAGATGTATATCCACTGTACGATTGATTTGCACGCTATGATCTTTTTCTAATAGAAAAGTAACAAGTGGTCTTTAAAAAATTCAGAAAGGTGATGGATGGCTCCCAGTCTCGCACAGCCGAACAACACAAACCGGCTCCTATTAATTATATTCTTCTCGCCTCCTGACAGAGAACGACTAATTAATTATATGATTGTATCTTTAATTTAATCCTAAAATCTCTCTCTTCAAATTCTAGAATCGGGTACGTTTGGATTTGAGTTAGAATAAGCTAGACTAGTGAAATTTTAGAATAGTAAATGAGAATAGAGGAAAAATAGTGATTTTCAAATTAGTGTGAAAATGGTGCTATTCGGATTAGTAAAAATGATGTTTAGATTATATATGTGGAATAGTGAATAACTGTAACCAATAAAGAATAGTGTTAACAATGTGTTAATTAAGAGAAAAGATAGGCAAGTGGGATCTCAAATGAATTGTCACGACGTAGAGATAGCGAAAAGTGATATCAAATTTGTCATTTCAGAATTGTGTTGGCGGAAATCTAAAAAAAAGAAACATTTTTTTCTCTCATTTTACATTTCCGAATAGTAGCTATTCCAACATTTACAAGGAATAGATAATAGCAGCTATTCTAACTATTCTGAATAACAAAAAAATTATTTAAATGCACATTGCTATTCCGAATAACTTATATTCTAAAATAGTCTCTATTCTTGCTATTTTTATATCATCCAAACATATAGCCCAACGTAAATAAATAGTAGTTTTCCGGATTCTTTAATTAAAAAAAGAAAAAAAGACAGTGTGGCCCATATCTCACGTGCTTAGTCCCCCTCCACGTACAATGTCTCTGCAAATGATTACTTATATCGGAAAATATATATTATATGAGGAGGGTTCAAATGCCTCTATTTTTCATGCCTCCACCATGCCTTCATTTTTAAAAAATTTAATAACTCAAAATTTAAAACTTAAAAGTCAAAATAAAACTGTTGGATATGATCTACATCATTTTATCTTTGCACGTGTAAAAAATTATGACATTTTAATTTTATTTTGGTTGTCATCAAGAGCTTGTAAAAAACGTACTAATGTGGATAATTTTCTAGACGTTGATTTTTCAACTTATTGATTCACATAAAAACAAAATTAAAATGTGATAATTTTTTATGAGCATATAGATAAAATGATGTAGATCATATCCAACGGTTTTATTTTGACTTTTAAGTTTTAAATTTTGAGTTATTAAAGTTTTTAAAAATGAAGGCATAGTGGAGGCACAAAAAATGAAGGCATTTGAGCTCTCCTCATATTATATACTTATCCTCCAAACACTGGAGCAGTACTTTGAGGTGTTTATAGTTGAAATGTTAGGTGTTTAAAATTGAACTCTCTGATATATAAACTTAAATTATGAGATGTTTATATTTTAATTATCTGATGTATAGTTGAATTATTACTGGTATTTTTAAACTTGTAAAATTATTTGTTTATTCTTCATATTTTTTTATGTTTAAATTTGAATCTCAAGTATTTAAATATATAATTAAATATTTCTACTAATGCATGAGTATCTTCGTGTGGAATTTATATAATAATTTGTATATTTTGGATATAAATTATGGATATAAAAGTCTTACACAAAAGAAACGAACGATATATATGGCTTTAGAATTTTGTCAAATTGATAAGAACAAAGTTACGCGGAAAACAGGCTTCTGATCCAAAAGTCTTTCTTCCTTTAATTCCCTACCGCCACAAATAGCACAACCAAACAACACGCAACTATAGCTGCCTTTAAAAAGAAATACGAAAGAACACTTGTAATTAAATGAAATCGACTCGTTTGGTTGTTATGTCATGTAACATACCGGCTTTCACCATTCTGTGAACTACAGCTTTCAATCTGACTGTGAGCGTGCGGTTTGATTAATTTATTGAAGCTTTAATTTACATGACATCAGACCAAATTAGCTGTTTTACATTTTAAGATTGATGCACATTTGATCGGTGCACATCTCAAAGCTGACAGCACGAATTTTGATGTGAAACAAGCAACTCTGATATGATTTCAAATCAAATTAGTTGTTCGATTCACTTCAATATTCATGCGCACATGATCCGTGTGAATCTTAAATATGACAGCAAGGATTTTAATTCGGTTGACACAGCTTTCATAAGACACTAAATAAAATTTAATCCAATATCTATTGGACCACCCCGGTTATAAGATACAAAAGTATTTGATCCTTATCAAGACGAATTCGTATCCTCTGCATTAACTCAAAAAAGAATCTTTTGAGTTAATGTATCTGGACCGTCCGATTAGTTTTAAAATTCGTACAAACTAGATCTACACTAATATTAAAGGGTCCCAAAATTAAGCTGTGCCCAAATTGGCTCCGTTTAAAATCAGACGGCCGAGATGCAGGGGCGGACCCAGAGTGTTCCGGGGGGGGGGACAGCTGTCTCCCCTGGATTTTGAGTTTTACTAGAGATTTATCGGTTCCGACCAACTTTGCCTCCCTAAAGTTTTTTTTGCCCCCTTCTAGACATTTAACTTGTAATTTGAGTTAAATTTAGGGTTAAAATTGAAATAAATCTGTTGAATTTTGATTGGTAATTAGAATTATAAGTCAGAACATTAGAAAATATAACTTAAAGCATATATAACTTAAAACATTGTTTTTTGTCGAGTACTCAATTGGTTAATGAATTTAAATCTAATTAGATATTTAAATCTAATTCGATATTTTTTTTTACCGCTCTGATGAAAATTCTGAATCCGTCCTGCCCAGATGTATTAACTCAAAATATATTCTTCTAAGTTAATGCAGACGATGCGGACTCCATCAAGACTGGGATACTGCCGCATCTATATTGGTCCGAAATGTTTGGACGAGAGTTTTTTAACTTTTAACTGTCATTTTTGAGGAAAATACTGCCTTTGGCAGGAAAAATCAGTTTAAAGGAAAGATCTGGGTTGCTTATACGGTCAGGTCAAGTTCATCTGAGTTGTCAAATCTGAATTGCACGATCAAGATGCGCCATCGATCATCATTGAAGCCCGTGCAACTGGAGAGGAGCTTAACGGAGTCGATAAGAGGAAGAGAGTGCGTGGTATGGCGTGCGTAACCTCTGAGATATCTCATATTTTGCGTGACCGACGTGTCCGGTGCCTACTCGGGGATTGTGCAGGGGCCAGTATTATTTGAACCTTGAGATTCGTGTAGAACGTAATTAACGGTTGAAATTTTCTATAAGGTCATGCAAAATATGAGATATCTCAGAGGATGCGAATTCGCGTGGTATGGGGCCTTAAATGCGAATATAAAGCGAACAATCCAAAATACCATCCGCTGGAGCAGCCATCCCTCGTACCAGTATACTATACCACCTGTCTCTGCTAGCTGGTCGAGTTGTCTTCTCTGTTCTCAGTACACAATCGATCTGGATTCTCTGTTACAAATTAATATTATAGTCAAAACACATGGTACATATCAATATTCTTTTTAAAATTTTCTTTCTTAACAACCGAATCAACTTGATTGTACCGTTGCATTGATTGGAAGAAAATATTATTTTCATAATTGTTGTGACAAACTCAATTATATAAAACTACCCCTGACTACAAAGTCATTTGGTACAAAGAAGAAAAGAAAACATGCATAATTATTAATTGATTAAGCCATTGCTATTTGTGTAGGGATCTCTATTTATATAAAGGGAGATATCTTGATCCCTTCCATCACCTTTAAAAAATGTTTAATTTTCATATTTATAAGTGTTGATTGAATATCACATCTCTAGTTAAGTTCAACAAAATATTTGTGAGTTTAACTTAAAAAATATCGAATGAATTTCAAAAAGTATATGCAAATATTGAATTTTGTTTATTTAGTTTCGATGGAGCAAGAATAGCACTAACTCGAAAATAGCACTATTTTTTTGAACTATTCAATGTTTGAATGAAGAGCTACCCACTATTCTTTGTTTGTTTTTTATAAATTAGCTCACTATTTTACTAACTCAACCAAAAATTGAGTTAGCAACTATTATTCATTCTTGAATTAACCACTATTCTCACTAACACACTCCATCCAAACGTACCCTTAATAGTTAACAGCCAGCATTTAAAACTTTTGTTTACAATTTTTTTATTTTACCCATCTTCAAAAAAAAAAAAAACCAAATGACTTTTTTTTGTTGTTGAAAATTTCTTTTACCAAGATCGCAGATTCTGCGACCCCTATTCTTTACCCTACAACGAGTTGATAGTACACAACAAAAAAAGAAGAAGTTAGCATATCAACATTAACAATTTGAATTTGTCATTCCAAATTAATTTGATAGTTTTGAGATTAGGTTCCCAAAATTCCTTCCTAAGATGCCAATATTAACGTCACTCTTTTTATCGTACACAATTAATGAAAAAAATGAAAGATACTTGGATCCTAATTCCCCAAGGAAATAAATTAGGAAATAACGATTAAAGTAGTCAACCTTTTGCGCTAGATTGATTTCTATTTAAAGACATGTATATCCTATTAAAAAGCTACTTTAGTTAACCTGAATGTCTATTTTTTTATTTTTTTATTTTGGCAGGTTAGCTTGAAAAAGAGGCTAACTTTTTCCTTTCCTGTATCAGTTCCACTATTTATACAGAAAATGATCATAGTGGGCCCTACACTGAGAGACCGAAGGGAGTGAGTGAGGAGAACATTGGGTTAATTCATGGGATCCGAATTCGTGAGTGAGGGACGGTGGCCACAGACGAACAGTCTACAAAGGACCGGGGTTGTCTCCTCTCAAATAATTATGGAATCATAGTCTCAGGTAAATCTCACCGTTCATTTCACATCATAACTCAGATATCTCTTGCCCGATTCTGAAGTCGGGTACCTAGAATGACCCACGTTTTTATTTTCTATAATGGACGGTGGATATTTGCTTACTTCAATTCAATGTATTTAATACAACGGCAGAAGGAAGCGTGGCAGTCCGATGGGTATCGTAATAAATTCCATCCATTACCCTGTCATAACCGTCCGATTTTCATCAAAATTTGTGTTTAGACTTAAAAGAGTTGCGCGGATAATATCGCACAAATCTTTGTGACGATTGAACGGCTTGTACTGGGCATCGGACCGAATTTGGTCCACTGTCCATTGAGCCGCCCCCAGACGAACTTGGGATCCGATCTCGGTCCTGTCCCATTCACTGCCACGTCAGACCAAACACCCACTCTCTGTCTCTTAAATATTTCTTGTACCAAGATGGCAGATGATAATTCATAGGTGTATTGCTTCTTCATATCTCCGCCTAACTTCTCTTATTGCTTTCTTACTCCATCTCCTTTCTCTCCTATTACTAACCTCCATTGCATATATATTTGCAATCTACTCCTGCCTCTATTTGATTTCAAACTTAAAAATCTGTGTGTGCTTGGATCTCAGTGGAATCTCCCGAAATGAAGGTTCGATTTTTCATTTTATCTTTGTTTTAAACCTTTTTTCGTACTTGGCTTTCTTTAAAGTTCGAAGCTTGCTTTGGTGGCGTAATGGAAATATGGAATAATACTTTAAAGATTTTGTACTAATTCTCGCAATTAGGCGCCGCTGAAGTTAATCTAGAACCCTCGACTGGGTCTATGTTCATGTTGACTAGGTGGGATCTACCTAGAGTCCTAAACAGGTCCATCTGTCAGTCACTGTTAGGGTTAGAGTTAGAGCTAATTAATTTGGATTATCAAATTATTACATCTTTGATTAAAAAATTCAGTCCGGTATTGCTATGCCCGATTCTGTTTTGTCTTAAGCATGTCACTAGATCTCTTCGATTCTGCTCCATCTTTTGTCGATTAGATCTCAGCGAGCAATTCAGAGATTGTTTATTTCGAGTAGAAAGCACTTGGGTAGTTTCATTTAGGCATTGCTCTTTTTCTTTTTCTTTTTTCTCTTTTGTTGAGAAGAAAAAAGGGACTTCTTGTACAGAAGAAAAGATATGGCCATTATTCCCTTCTATAATGGATAAAAGATAACAATTATCTATCTTAAATATTCAGAAATAATTTTTATGTTATCATTGGGCTAATTGTTTCTTAGGGCCATAGTTATTATGATTGTAATTTGATTGAGGCTCTCTAGAAATCAAATTATATGTGGAATTCATCAAGTCTTGCAATGTTATCTGGAAAATGCATTTGAAACATATTTTTTTCTCATGAATTAACCATGGAGTTGAAAATTTTGATAGTGAATTTTCTACTTTACATGGATTAGTTTTACAAATTACATGGCCTTGGCCCTTGGTTGATTACTTGATTTACTTGTAATTATTGATTAACTAGTGACGATTCTGACAATTAACCTCTTTAGTTTATGAACTTGGTTGATTTATTTCTTTATGCGGGTGATGCTAGAGTACTTTTAAAAAGTTTAAGCAAAGTGATTAAACAACTGACTTTTTATTTTGGCAGAAAATTGTTGTCCACTTGGATTTGCATGACAACAAAGAAAAGCAGAAGGCTTTAAAAGCTGTAGCCTCCCTTATTGGTACCGTTTCACTTTTTGGTTGAATTTTTGAAATTCCCCTTGGTTTTGTTGTACACGTTAAATTATTCAAAATGAAACGTGATGACATAAATCCGCTTTACATAAGAGTAGTTTTTATTTCCTTCATTTATTTAACAGGCATTGATTCTATTGAGATGAACATGAAGGATAAAAAATTGATCGTGATCGGACCAGTTGACCCTGTTGCCGTTGTCAGTAAATTAAGGAAATTCTGGCCTGCTAGTATCGTCTCGATTGGACCTGCTAAAGAACCTGAGAAAAAAGAAGAGAAAAAAGAAGAGAAAAAGGAAGAGAAAAAGGAAGAGAAGAAAGAAGAGCCCAAAAAAGAAGAGGGAAAGAAGGAAGAGCCCAAGAAAGAAGAGGAGTCCAAAAAAGGAGATGAGCCCAAAAAGGAAGAAGAAAAGAAAGAGGAGCCCAAAAAGGATGCCGAGGAGAAAAAGAAAGTGATAGATCCGAATGAACTTATGTACCAGAATTACCAGCATCTGATGAACGCGTACCGGTCACACAATCCTTACATGACTGCTCAGTACAACCCTTACATGAACAGTCAGTACTTTGTGAGAAGTGTCGAGGAGAACCCGAATTCTTGTTCCATCTTGTAAGTTTTTATAATACAGGTTGGTATATACTTCTCGCATGGAAAGCACGAGAGTCTCGTGCAGTGTTGCAGGTGGTTTTGTACAATGTGCATTGTTAGGTTTCATATTTTCTTCTCTGTTATAGTTCAGATAGATATTGGCTTTTATTGGCAGAGTTTTATGTAATATAAATCCGGCATAAGGCCTACTGTGACCTGTGAATGACTATTTGCATGGAAAATCTCTATGACAATTTTGACATTGTAATGTAAAAATTTGGCATTATAATGTTACATTAAATTGTTAATAAGGAAATCATTATCCGTATCTTTCCCTTCCCTAATGTCAAATTGTAGTACGATTTGCTTGTTTGCCATTTATCAAGCGTACTTTTCTGACTGCAAATAATGGAAGAGAAGTCGAATCCGACATGAATTGCAATAATTAGAAGATTCATTTTTTAAAATTTCTGCTGATATGTCCTATCTCAGAGAGAGTAGACCGTATGGGAAAAGAATTTCTGAGTTGGGCTCGTCCTGCCTTAGAATGGCAGGCTGAGATGAGAATCAAGTTTGAAACTCGGAGAGGTTTGGAGATATTCGGACTCTGACTTATGCGTGATATCTCTCTTAGTAAGAATTTCGACCCCTGTTCAATGGGTCCTTTTGCCTTATATATGCCGTGCGGTTATGGGAGATTGGGCGGTTATGTAAACCGTAATAGCGGTTATCCCGCCTGAAAGGCAGTGCAAACCTAGTTTGGGCTGGGCCTATATCGGATACGGCCCAATCATTCTGTCAAGTGAGCCGTTCTCGGGCTCCTCAGGCGTGGCCTGATAGAGACTTGTTGGTGAACTTTGCTGCCGGGTCTTAGGCCTTACTTTCTTTGATCACGGACTGGCCCGAAATAGGGGTCCGAGTCCTGGACTGTTTTTGGCTCAAGACCGGTTTGTGGAGGGCCTAGTTTTTTACAGATCCCAAACTTTTCGTATTGATTCTGGGTTGACCTCTCTAGGAGGTCGGAATTCCGACTCTTTCATAGTCCATTAAGAGTGAGGGCCTTGGGAACATGGCCCTATCATCTGCAATTAAATTTTGTTCATTTGTTTAATTAGTTTGTCTATGCTTAGGCTTTTCTTTAGAATTTTTGTGTTGAGAGGTACTTATAATTACGGGGATCCTCCTTGTTCCTAGATCTTTCAACAATATAAATCTGTGTCATATTTATGATTTTTTTTGAGATATCATGTACAAAATTGTAATTTGAATAATATTTGTGATACAACAAGTAAAGTTTATTATCGACGTATTGTACACTCATCAACCATCCGAATCCTGGTCAATCTGGCTCAAAGTGTAACACACAGAGTCACTTTAATAGTCAGTGCGGATTCTAATTGGACTGTCCAGATCCAAACATAAATATTATGTTACCTTAGGTGATAAGAATTCACGATGAGTGAGCTCAGACGAGCAGAGGCCGATTGAGCAAAATCATTTTTTCTTTTATTATCCAAACAGTAACCTCTAAAAGTAGTCTTACCTAATTATGATAGGCCTACATGCTTACGGAACCTAGTTAGTTGAAAGTTTGCAAAATCGATTCCACTTGTCAAATGAAATAAATGTACACCTTCGGTTTCAGTCCCCAGTAACACTTAACCTTTCTTGTCACCAGTAAATTAAATGTTGCAAGTTTTTAGTAAAATAGTAAAGTTGGTCTTCAAATTGAATGAGACTAGACTTGGATATACATCAAATACTCAACTGTATGTGCCTTAAATAATGGCCGACAAAATGTAACAGATTAAAGAAGAAAAATTGAAAAAGGAGAGAAATGGTGACTAGGCAAGTTGAGACCTGCCAACTAAAATTCTTGTCTTATTCCAAGGCATTCAAATTCCAATGAGTAGCAGAAACGTCTGGAACTAATATCCTACGTGGAATAGCTAACTTTTCTAAGGATCGGTCGTTATCTAAGAATGCAAATACTGGTTTTTCATTGCTTGTCACCTAATGCTGATTATTAAGTATTCCAGTCAGATTTCGCCGGCGGTTTCTTGTGATTTGGATGGTTTGTGATATAATTAATTCTAACTTTTGGGTTTGTTCTCTTCAAATAAATTGGGGGTAGTGGAGATTTACGTGCGTAGAAAAATTAGATACCGACGGATAATAATTTAATCGTATTCATATATATATATATATATATATATATACAGAGCTAGGTTATGGTGAGTTGTGAAGTAAGAGGTCATTTTTACTTCACGCTCATATTTTCATTTTGAAAATTCAAACAACCGATTCGAACCGCTCAACATATTCTCTATATTGAAATGTACTTGGAGACTAAATTTTACATTTTTTGGAATTTTTTTTGCTATTTATTGAGCCACTTTGAAAATCTGGTGGTCCAGAAATTTTTACTGTTCACAGTGAATCAGCGATTTTCAAAGTGGCTTAATAAATGGTAAAAAATTCAAAAAAAATGTAAAATTTAGTCTCCAAGCACATTTTAATATAGAGAACATGTTGAGCGGTTCGGATCGGTTGTTTGGATTTTTAAAATGAAAATACAACGTGAAGTAAAACGTTATTTTACTTCACAACTCACCATAGTCAATATATATATATATATATATATATATATATATATATATATATATATATATATATTTCTATCTTTGATATGGATATAATTACATATTAAATGAATATGGATGCATATTGAATATTAAATGTGTACGGATAATCGGATACAAATATAAATATAATTCGAATATTAAAATAAAATTACAACATATTTCATAAAAAAATATATTATATGCACATTGGTAAATTAACCGCATAATATTTTCTTAAATATATTAGTTAAAATTTATATATTAACTATCAAAATTTCCTCACCAATTATCATTAATGTATTGTTAGTCAAAATGTATCAAAAAATTGTAATTCTTAATAAGATGTAACAGAGTATATATAGTTGAATAATTACACCTATGATAATTTTGTCATAACATTTATAATATAATTCAGAGTTCAAATCAAAATGGTATATGAGCATCTAAAACAACAACCACCAAGGTAGTCCCAAGAAAGTTGGGATAGACCGTGAATCGAAGAGTATCCGCGAGGGTATCGTCGCGGATACTCCGATTAGTAATACCGATATGTTCAGAAATATCACTTTCTGTCGGTGTACCTTCACAGATAGTGTTCCATTTTTGTAGTTGTAGACTATAAATGAAACCCAACTAAAGTTATAAAGCCAAGATGATAATAATAATAATAATAATAATAATAATAATAATAATAATAATAATAATAAAAAGAAGAAGAAGTAGTAATAATAATAATAGTAACTAATGGATATGAGCATCTAAAACAATGTATTGATTTCAGAAATACCAGAATCTGGATAATAATTCAAATTGATGTTTGTATACATTTCAGAATTGAAAATCATATGTGTTTGTATTGGTATCCGTTAGAAAATATACATGCCCATATTAACTAGAAAACATATGTATCCATATCCGTTAATATATCTGAATTTGTATATATTCTGTATTCATCAAACATCCGAATATAGATCTGGATTTAAATGAAAAATATCCTATTAGTTTATACCCCTATCTACAAACGACATTAGATCATTAATTTGGAAAATATTTTATTGATGATGGATTAACATAATTCATTTACTGCCGATCGCACAGCATAAATTTCGGATGAAATGTATTTCAAATTTGATTGGTATTGAAAATTCTATAACCTAACTATTATAAATTGGATTCACGATCTAAACAAAATCTGACAAATCCAACCTATTTACACCTCATTAAACCTTATATTAATATCTTGTACAATTAAAAAGAATAATACTGTTCTTGAAATTAAAAAAAGAACAATAAAACAATATAATTTCATGAAAAAAGGCCTTTTATCTTGACGGCACCTCTTATTAATAAGTTGCCAGCTCCTGTAATCTTCGTAACACTACGAGGACAACAAAAGAGAACGCCATAAGTTTTTTTTATCTTATTGAAGCGAATTAGTTCCTGTAAAATACCACAATTTTTCCTGAGATTCAAATTTAAATTATAGTGAGTAAGATTTATTTGTTAGTTTATCAAATAAAGATACATATAAGAAAATATATTGTAGTGAGGAAATAGATAAAAAATTGAGTGAGGCTACGGTGCTATGCATAGCACGGATTGGGTCCGTGCTACGGCTCAAAATTTGACTTTTCAACATCCTAACGGTCGATCCAAATCGTTCAACATGATTATAAAATGAATATGTACTTGCAAACCAAATTTTACATTTTTTCGAATTTTTTTACTATTTTTTTAGATAGGCTGTTTTTGGATGGTCCACAATGTTCAGATTAAGTGTTTTTGGATGATCCCCACAACGAGCGTTTCGAGCAGGATCTCTCCGATCCCGCCCCAGTCGAAGGTTAGAGAAAGGAAGGTCGAGCTTGAGACCTAAAACAAGCGCTTCTTGGGAGGCAACCCAAGCCAGTTCGTTTACTTGCATTTAGATTAGCTTCATTTTCATTTTAAGTTGTTTTCTATTTACAAAATCCCAAAAAGAGAACCCTGACGCGACCCGCGTCACCTCGAACGGCATTGAAGGGGGGCGTTGAAACGATGCGGGGTCCCTTTTTAACCCGCATCCCCTCCTTCCTCTCTTCTCCTTCCCAGCCGATTCCTCTCTCTCATTCTTCTCTTTCTCCTCAACCGAAGCAACCAAGGTCCCAAGTGCTCTTCGCCGATTTTGCTCCGTCGACCCTCCCTCCTTCTCCTCTTTCTCCGCCGACGCCACCGACGACGCAGGTAAGTTTTCTCTCCTCCTACTCCGTCGGTCTACCACCCTAACCAGCCTTCGTTCGTCTTGTGCGAACCATGTCCTGAACAACGCAACCCGCTCTAGTGCCAGGTACCAACCCTAACCAGACCGGTACATGTCCATGCGACCCGCGTCCTGATCCACGCGACCCGCGTCAGACATCACCCGAGCTGCATCAAACTCCACGCGACCCGCGTAACTTGAATCCTGAGCCAAACAATGAACCATGAGCGTCGCTCCAAACAAGTCCAGGACCGTAGGCAGCTGCGTAGCCGAGCCCAGCCACCACCTGCACGAGCTCCTTCTCCACCTGCGTCTAGCTCACACCATTCTGAGCGCTACGACTCTGAGGACTCCCACCATCTCTCTGGGGACTACACTGATAGGGCAGACGACCATCAGACTGCATCCTTCCGCATCCCCACCCGCCGTATGTTCGAGCACTTCGAGTGCTTGCGCTCAAAGAAGTTCGAAAACACACGCCACGTTGACATGACCACCCTCCGCGCATTCGGAGTTGAGGAGGACTTCTTGCTTCTCACTGGTAGGATCGGCTTCACCCCCGCCTTCTGGGCTATCGACCACCCTGCCTACGAGAGACTTACACTTGAGTTTCTCTCCTCTCTCCAGCTCAAGGAGGATAACCAGGGCAACCACTCCCGCCACTACATCAAGTTCCTCCTCCGTGGTCAGCCTCACCGCGTCACACTCATTCAGCTCCGCGAGTGGTTCGGTTTCCAGCCGGATCCCCAGACCTCATCTTTTGAGTTCCGCATGGGCCTAGACAGGCACCATTTCTGGAGCTTAGTCTCCGGCTCAGTACCAGGGGCCGTTCACAAGAAGGACTTCAAGGGCCTCAACATTCCTCACCCTTCTCTTCGCTGCATCCAGCGCGCCCTTGCTGTCACTATCTTTGCCCGTGGCGACACGGTCTCCCGTGTCAATGTTGAGGATCTCAAGCTTCTGGATCACATGCTCCGGCCAGATGGAGAGATAGAGCGGCCCGACTTGATGCTCCTCATGATCCACCACTGGCTTGATCTTCAGCGCTCCACGAGGACCGGAGGCACCATCCCCATCGGTGCCTATGTCACGCACATTGCTGAGCACTTAGAGGTACCGACCACAGGTGATACGCTCTGCAGAGGTCCACGCGTCCTGGATGTCGAGGCCTTCCGTTCGGCGAACTTTATCACGATCAAGACACACTGTGGCCGCCGCATCGGTTACCTTTGGCGCATGCCAGACGGCTCCCCTCGGTATAGGCTGCCCGTCCATGCACCTCTCTCCTTTGAGGACCGGTCTACTTGGCTTTTCACTGGACCAGTACCAGATGTGCCTCCACCCCCTCCTTCTGTTGTTGACAATGCGCCTATGCCTGAGGCTCCTTCCTCCACTCCGCCAAGTACTTCTCACCCCACAGAGCCCACCATGTAGGACCTCTACCACCTCATCTCAGCCATGCAGTCTACTCAGCTTGACATGCAGTCCACTCAGCGTGACATGCGCTCCCTCCAGCTCGACATGAGGGCGACTCAGCTCCAGCATGATAACACACTTTCTGACATTCAGTGTCAGCTGACGGACTATCACGATCGCCTCAGCGGTGTTGAGGATGAGTTGCGTGACTGGCGCTACTATGATGAGCACGGGTACTACCCCGGGCCATCCTCTCCGCAGGACTGACCAGGTATGTCTTCTCTTTCCCTTTTTGCTTTTACTTTTCTTTATCTTTCAGTCTTGAAGCATTGAGGACAATGCTCAGGCTAAGCTTGGGGGGGAGACTTTTGTGTTTTAGGATTTATTTGATTTTACTTAGGTCATGTTTACTTTTCTTCGCATCTTTAGGTGAAAAATTTGCTCGATTGTTTCAATTAGGGACCTATTTGAAAATTTTTATATGATTGGGATGACCTTGGGAAATTAGAACTAACCTCATAATTGACCAAACAAAACTGATTAGGAACAAATGTTTTGAGATTTGTAAAAAATGAAAACTTGAATGTCGAGATAGCATTTAAGAAACCGAACTGTGCCTTTCACATATGGAACTAGAGATTTCAAATAAATAAAGGTTGGGATATCCGTTGGTGTGAATGAACACTAGTGGATGTGTGTATTCATGGCATGTGCAAAACAATAAAAAAAAATGAAAAGAAAAAAAAAGACGGAGAAAATAAGAGTACTGGCAATAAGTCCTAAAAGGGCGCCTTTGAGCTCGTCTCCCAAATTAGAAAAGAAAGAATAAAACTTTTGCACATATCAACACACGAAGTCCGCAACTTTCTGACCTAAGCTTGATCCAAGCTTGGGGGTGCCAAAAGGGAAAATCTCTACAAACGAAGGCATAGTTCAGTGAAAGAATGATAAATCGATAAATTCGAGTAATCAGCTTTGTAAGTTTTAAAACATTTAGAGTTTGAAGTTTTATCAATCGATTTGTGAGGTGAATCAAAATTGACCAAGAAAAGTCCGAATCATAGCAAAAAGATTCTTGAGTTTCTTTATTGAAGCAATCATGTAAGTTTTCACATTTTAGACATTTAACTTGCATTTAGAATTCAAACCCGGTATGAGAGTACAGATCTGCTTGAGGACAAGCAAAGGTTAAGCTTGGGGGAATTTGATGTCTCCTTATTTGATCTATTGTTTCGACCTATTTTCAGACCAGACCTTATGTTTTTAACCATTAAATTGCATTGTTTACATTGAATATCGATAGAATATGGTACTGCTGCATTTTTGGTTGACTTTGTAGGAAATAGGCGAAAACAAGCAGAATTCTGATATCCTCCATGCGAGTCGCGTCCCACCTGACGCGGGTCGCATCACAGCCCAGCGCGACCTCAGACGTGACCTCAGACGCGACCCTCATTGCTCACACCCAGTTCCACCTGACGCGAGTCGCATCCCACTTGATGCGGGTCGCGTCGAATTAATTGCGCCAGGGCCCAATTGAAGCCCATTAAGATGCCTATATAAAGGCCTAGCGCAAATGAAGAAAGGATCCAGAAATTTCATAAAAATAGATCTGATCGGGATTTTAAAGAGGGAGCTTGGCTCCCGATCTGGAGAGGCGATCTGGAGCCGATCTGAGGAGCCAAGAAGGATTCGACTTGGAGAAGAAGATTCGACCAGAAGCTTCGATCCTCTTCAATCCTTCACCTCTCATCATGATTTGCACTCTCTTTCTCTCTTTTATTTTGTTTTTGATCATGTCTGAGTAGTTTTGTAGTTTCAGGGGTTTGGATGTAGTCTTAAACTTTGTTTAATTATGCACATTGATTGAATCTGAATGTTATTCGTGTTTCTTTGATTCTTGTATTATTTGCGATTGCTTGATCTAAATTGCTTGATTGATTCTTGATTGTCTACTGTTGAATGCCTTTGGTATTTCTTCTTGTAATTTGGCCTTGATGTTTCTTGCAAGTTAGGTTAAGTATTTGAGGTAGGTCTGAGACCCAAAAGGTGAGGTCAATAGTAGCCGAGAGGTGAAATTTCCACTTGTGGATACCTTTAGTAAACAGAACTGAGAACTTAGGTTTGATCAAACTTAGGAAGGTGAAATTGCATTTCCAAACCAGGTCTGTTAAGCCAACACACGAGAGTTGAGGTTTAGTGACATTAGGTACGGTCAATCGAGCCTTACACGATTTAAACAACCAGAAACAGACATGTGCAGACTCAGCTCAAGGGGCCATGCGGGTCGCGTGTGAGAGCACGCGGATCGCATCACAAGGGTCGCGTACAAGAGTACGCGAGTCGTGTGACAGGTCTAGAGTAGCTTGAGGGCCACGCGGATCGCATGTGGGTCGCGTCACAAGAGTCGCATACGAGAGTATGCGGGTCGCGTCACAAGAGTTGCATACGAGAGTATGCGAGTCGCGTGGCAGGTCCAGAGCAGCAAAGTAGAAGATGAAATCTGAAGCCCTTGAAATGCCTTTTATACAATAGTCCAAAACAAAACATTTAATTGATTTTACTTTCTGTCATTACATTTGTTCATTACATTTGTTACAAAACCTAGGAATAGACAAACACACAACCTTCAAACTTCTAGTTCCTAACTAAGTAGAGTAGAAATTCAGAATTTGAGTCGTCCCTGTGGATCGATACCTGATTAGACTACACGACGGGATTGTGCACTTGCAATCTTAGTCGAGAGTTGAATAAGGTTTAAAAGGTACAGATTCGTCTGTACTGAAACTTTGTTCTACCATTTGGCACGAACAAGCCCCCATCTACGCTGATGAGATGCCGCCACCTCCTACAGGTAATAATATGTCATACAAATGATCATTATTAAGCGTCTCTTTAAAAGATCATTATTATTAATTTATCTTCATTTATGCAGATGATGACTCGGGTTGGGCTATCCACTAATGGGTGTTGAACAACAACGCGTGGAACGCGTACTACAACGAGCATGGAGTTCCAGTGCAGCATACCGAGGTAGCAAAAGTTCATTATTTAATTAATTTACTTGTTACTTCTATGTCTTTAATTTAACATTGTTTCCATGCAGGATGAAGCTGCCGCCGCCGCCGCCGCCGCCGCCGCCGCCGCCGCCGCCGCCGCCGCCGCCGTTTTCTCATTGGATGACCTCTATGGAGATGAGGGCGGATGGGAGCCAGCTAGCTCCCACCGACCGCAGTATATGGAGCCCAGACAGCACGACGGCGAGGTCAGTGGGAGTGGGGCACAGACTGCAGATGGCTTTGTCTGTACTATATTTGGCACACCGCCTCCGGCCACGTATCCTCCTACTTGGGAGGCCGATCCGTGGGTGTTGTGTACACATGCGGGGATCCATGGGGAGCATGCATTACACCTGGGGGCGGACCCATGGGCGCGCGAGGCCGTCCACGATGACATGCAGGTGGATGAGATTCACCAGAGGCGTCCGCCGTCGTAGAGGGAGCGCCGTGCACCTGAGAGGTTGAACCTCTCTGGACCTCGCCCTCGTCATCGCCGTTAGGGTTTTTATATTTTTTAGTTTGATAGGTTTCTAGTATTTTAGTTTGGATTATTATATTTCGTGTTTAGACTGTTATGTTTCATTTTTTGACTTACCATTTAGATTACTACTTTTGTTGTTTAGACTTACCATTTCGATTACCATTTAGAAATATTTAAACATTAACAAAACTTAATATAAAACTAATCAATTATATTAAACCTAGACAATTACATAACATATAAAAATAATCGTCAATTATAAACATATAATCGTCAATAAATAATAAATATATATCATACAATTTAATATGAAACATTCAAACAAATCATTACAACAATTTAATATAAAACATTCAAACAAATTAAAACATAAAACCCTTATAAAAAAAACAAAAAAACAATAGCGGACCGCCTAGCAGCTGGGCGGTCAAGTATGAAGAGTGGACCGCCCAGCTGCTGGGCGGTCCGCTAAGAAAATTGGACCGCCCAGTGTACAGACGGTTGTGGTAGAAATAAAAATAAGTTTGGGATGAGAGCAGATTTGATAATTTGTTTTTTTTTTTGGGTATTAATAAAAATATCGGCATTATGTTACCCCATACTTCATATATAGCTCCGTACTCATATCTGATACGTATCACATATTACTGTATCGATACTTGTATCGTATCGTGTTTAAAATTATTATATTGTTGTACGATACGATACATGTACTCGTATTCATGCAATATAGTATTGACAACATATATAAAAGGCACATGGAGAGAAAACGAAGGCATCGCATGAGAGAGGAGAGAGAAAGAGTTCAAAGGCGGCTAGGTTAGAACTACAGTGCAAGAGAGAGGAATCGTTGATTGGGAAAAGATCAAATCCGCATGCGAAAAACGAATTGGTGAGGAAATTCCCAATCAACTACTGGATATATAACCGTTGAATGATTATCAAATAGGGGTGGCAACGAGCTGGCTCGGTCCGAGTTAAGTTCTAACTCAGC
Organism: Carex parvula; assembly: GCA_025461045.1. NCBI lineage: Eukaryota > Viridiplantae > Streptophyta > Magnoliopsida > Poales > Cyperaceae > Carex > Carex parvula. Next base: position 105,609 of record JAJGRW010000491.1, on the reverse strand, counting down.
TTGTTAATTCTGGATCGAGCTACAGCCGAGCGAGCTAAACCTAGAGCATCCGAGCTAAAATCTCAGCTTGAAATCGTGACAAGCTAGTCCAAGCTAGCTCGCGAACTAACAAGCAGGCTCGCTAAGTTTGACTGGATTTTATTTTAAGAAGAAAATAAAGTTTACAAACTTTTTGAATCGAGCTGAACCGAGCTGGACTGAGCTAGACAGTATAAAATACACACAAAATCATAGAAATTCACAAATTGATGCCTAGCCGAGCTAGATTGAACTCGTTAATTCTGAACTAAACTAGTGACGAGCTGGCTCGTTAACAGCTCGGTCCAATAACAAACGAGCTGTTGGCGAGCGAGTCAGATACGAGTCACGATCGAACCACGATCTACTTTGCCACCCCTACAATGTCAAAACACACTGGATATATAACCGCCAAATGTCTGATAACTTTTCTTGTCCGTTGTTAGATGTTTTTTTAATATATCATAGATTGTAATTATTTTCGCATTTCTCAAACCAATAATTATCAAAATCGATAATCGGCCCAGGAATCCAGGACCCTATTTAGATTTACATGGATGTACACTCGTTTGCACTGCCTCAGCTGAACCCTGCGGTCGAATATTTGACAACTAAAGACGGGCCTGATTTGGCAATACAGGCCTAATTGGGCTTGAATCAGGCATATATCATATTTTCCGTTTTCTTTTTCTCTCCTCCATGCCGCTAAAATAGTGACGAGATTTTATTAATATCCAAAGTTTAATAGTAATATAGAGATTTGTCCATAACCCCGAAAAATGTCCATACCGGTCCAGAATCTGGCCAGTTTCTTTTTTTTTTTTTTTAGAGACACTATGAAGAGCAAGATAATGAAATCTAACACTTAAATTTGAATTTTTTGTTTAAATTATTTGTTAGATTACTTCATTATCATATGTATACTAAAATATGCTAAATTACTTGAAATTATATTGAATGACATTAAATTACGCTAAATTACTTGAAATTATGTTGAATTACACTAAAATTACATTAAGTTACACTAAATTACACTAATTTCGCTAATTATAATAAAATACGGTAAATTACGCTAAACTACTCAAAATTATGCTAAATTAGGCTGATTTTGTGTCACCTTTCTTAAACCATAAAAAATAGTAAAAAAATTCCAAAATAGTAAAAATTGATATTCTACAAGTTCATTATATAACTAATTTACTGAGCTACTTAGATTGAATAATAGAAATGAAAATCTTAATCGGAAACTTCAACTCAAGTTTTGAGGCTCTTCCCTTTGTTTTTTGGCAATTCTAAATTTTGAAAACCGGCATCGTGGGCACTGACGCATGTGTAATTTCACAAGCTTTCCGAAAAGTGATCATTTGCTGAAATCGGACACTCGAGCGCCGTTTTATGGCCGTTTGTGTAATTTACTGTATTTTAGCGTAATTTAATGTAATATAGTGTAATTCAATATAATTTCAAATAATTTAGCGTATTTTAGTATAAATATGCTAATTATACATCAAAAGAAGTAATCTAATAAATAATTTAAATATGAGTGTCTCTAACAAATAATTTCATTATCTTGCTCTTCATAGTGTCTCTAAAAAAATAAAAAGGAGGAAGAAACCAGCCAGATTCTGACCGGTTTCTGGGAGAGAACGAAACCGGCCAGATTCTGGCCAGTATGGACATTTTTCGAAATACTTAGGAGTTATGGGCACATCTGTATATTCCTATTAAACTTTGGATATTAATAAAAATCTCGGAAAATAGTGTCATTCCCAATTTCTCGTTTTAGGTTTCTTTGTTTTTTGTTTTGTTTTTTAATTCATCTATTTCTATCAGAGTTTTATATAGTTCGCTATTGCTTAATTATTGATTTTTCATATACTAGATAGCATTTATTGAAGAAAAGTAGAAACATGCATCTATTACCGTGCAATTAAGTATGAGTGAGTCTATGCTATGGTACTATGCATAGCACGGATTGGTCCGTACTACGGACTAATATTTTTTTTTCAAAATTCTAACAATCGATCCGAATCGTTCAACATGATTTCCATATGAGGATATACTTGTGAGCTAAATTTTTTATTTTTTAGAATTTTTTTACTATTTTTTTAGATAGATAGAAAATCACTGTTTTTGGATGGTCCAGAATTTTCAGGTCAAGTGATTTTCTACCTATCTTAAAATATAGTAAAAAAAATCGAAAAAAATATAAAATTTAGTCTGCAAGTACATATTCATGTGTAGATCACGTTGAATGGTTCGGATCGACCATTAGAATTTTCAGAATAAAAATATGACTCCGTAATACGGACTAATCCGTGCTATGCATAGTATCATAGACTCACTCATTAAGTATTTCTCATTTTTTTTTTCGAATTCTAAAATTTTGCCCACATTCTTCGATATTCCTTTTTCAGCTTTCAATATGACGCAACCACAGAAAAAAAAAAATATTAGTAAAACTCTAAACTCATTTTTTTTTATAAATATCTGGTCCCCTCTCACATTTTGAATGACTTTTTTTTAATGGTTTTGCACTTGTAATTTAGAAGTTAATACATTTCATCTTTTCTTTATGATCGCTTTTGGTGGTCGTCTAGGCGTAATATTAAATATTGAATAAAGATAACATTTCAGAATTTGTTAATCAACTTAGATCACCTTATCGTGAGATTAATCTAATAAATTAATTACAAACTAGAATGAGTTATATCTTGAATCAAGAGCACACTCGTAACTGCTTTTGGATGGTCTAGAATTTTCAAATAAAGTGATTTGTTTCCTATATAAAATATAGTAAAAAATTATAAAAAATATAAATTTGATTTACAAGAAAATTTTCATATAAAGATTATGTTGAATGGTTCAGATTGACTATTTGAATTTTTAAAGTAAAAATATGAGTCTACAGCGCGAACTGTTTTGTAATATGCATATTACAATAGCATCCCACTAAGTGTAGTAAAATGCGACGCATATGCGACTGCATATGCGTATGCAGTCCGCTGCCGCATATGCAGTCTAGGCTAAAACATGTTCAAATATATTCAAAACCCATTATTGGACTCTTTATTTGAACCACAAACCCAAAAATATCCAGAACCCATCATCTGAGTCCCGGACCCGAGTTCGTTAAAGTTCCAACGCCTCCCTGGGTTCTTTTATAGCACTCCAGTGCTTTGATAATATGTGTTTTGAAATTGTGGGACTAAATGAGGGACAAGTGTCCTCTCCAATATTGTAAAAGATTTCCTTCAATTTACGGTTTGAGATGAACTCCCAACCACTTTGAAATTCAGGTTAGCGCAGGGGCAGTATTATTGGGCTTTGAGATTCGTGCCAAGTTAAAAAGAACGGTCCAGATCCAGTAATTCTAAAAGATTCCCTATTATGATACTGGGGAGAGTTACAAACCGGATGGACCGCTGGACTGCTGGCTGGAGGAACTAAGCTGCCGTTGGGCTTTGTTAAGAGGCGCGGCACATATGGGCTTTAGTGCATTAATACTTGATTGTTCTCTACACATTAATACATCTACCCATTTATTGCCGCAGCCCAATAACTGGAGGTAAATACTTGACAGTAAATGGGCTTTTAATGTTTCTCATAAATGGTGGTAAATATTTAGTAAATACTGGGCAGTAAATACTTGGCAATAAATGGCAATAAATGGAGGTAAATCTACTCATTTATTTTAAAATTCCGCATATATAAATCCGCATGAAATTCCACATATGTGATAACATACCGTATATGTGGTATGCGGTGACTTTCCGCATACAACATCAAAACCATATTTAAAAACATTGCTTCCAATAATATTTTTGTGAGTAGGGTTAAAATGCACCATGGTTTTGTGCTCCAATCATGCTCCACATCTTTATTTTCATTTATAAAGTCCGAAAAATCAATCCGAACCGTTCACCATTATATTTGTATTAAAATATACTTGAAAATCAAATTTTATATTTTTTGGAATTTTTCTACTATTTTTTTAGATAGGTACAAAATCACTGTTTTCAGAAGATTCTGGACCATCCAAAACAGTGATTTTGTACCTATCTAAAAATATAGTAAAATAATTTCAAAAAATATAAAATTTTGTCTCTAAGCACATTTAATATGAAGATCATACTGAGCGGTTCGGATCGATTGTTCGAACTTTGAAAATGGAGAAAAAGACATGGAGTATGATTGGAGCACAAAACCAATGGTGCATTTTAACCCTACTCTATTTTTATTAATATTTTTGTTCTTACGATGGCATAAAAACAATAGTTATGGACAGATATTTATACCAATTAACCTTACTTTCAGATTTAATGATTAAATTTTAACAAAAAATAAGTAAATTTGATGCACTAAATTCAATTTATACTAGATTTTTTATTATTTTTGTGAAGTAACTAGAACAATAATTGTTAGATATGAGAACATATCTAGGTTGCTAGAATTTTTTAACGCATGTGTCTGTAATATGTATTATGAACTTATGCGGTGTTTGGTTGTGGACTAAAGTTAATGACGTCTAACTTGGTTATTCTAATTTAGACCGACTTAATTATTCATGTTTGATTAATGTCTAAAGTTATATCTTGATTTCAGCTATTCCTTGTTCGGTAGGAATTTTGTGACTTAAGACATGATTTGATATTACAATTTTTTTTTGTCTTGCAAATTTTGAAATATTAATAATAAAACTGTTCTTTGTATTTTTTTTTATTTTAATTGAAAGGAATTGTAAGAAAATGAGTTATGTACAAATTAATTTTTTACCTTAGATATGCACATTGCATTTAGCGAATCTTGTTTAATTTAACTTATATGTATACCAATTTATTTTGTCCAAAATATGCTGGGTTGTTAAATAAAAGGTTTATTTATTTGTAGTACATGTTTATAAAATATTTTATTAATTATTTTCTAGATTGTATATTTTGTTAATTAGAAAGTTACATCTTAATAAAAAGTTGGTTGATTCTATAATCGACAAAATTATAAGTTCCTTTATGCTTAAATGGAAACAAAATTAATTGTTCATTTTACATTCCTTAATAAATGATTGAAAATAATAAAAACAATGAAAGGTTAGGCCTCACAAACGGTTTATCTGAAGAGGTCAATTTGGGTCCGATGCCCATCAGACTCACTTGTGAGTTCGATGGGTTCGATGACCGTCCGATTTGCTTTAAGATTCGCGTCCGCAATTTTCTCATATGCTTTAAATTTGTGTGCACGAATCTTAAAGTGGATCGGACGGTCTCGAAATTTATCGAACCCAAATTTGAGTCCGATGGGCATCGGACCCAAGCAGCTCTCTTATCCGAAACGTTAAAGCCATCTCCATGTGAAAATAAAAATAAAATAAAAGAACGTAAACAAGTACTTGGATATTAATTTGATAATACAAATGACGGATTTGATCGATAATATGGCCCGAAATAATGTGAAACAACTGTGCTAATCAAAGGTCCATGACTCTATTTCTTCGATATCTGTCACATGGGCCCGGTTTTACATGACTTCTGTACGTTGATTATTACTCTCTCTCTCTCTCTCTGAAACTGAAAAGCCCAATTATTTAGTCCTGGATGTTATCAGCTTTTCCTTTCAGAAAAGGCCGAGCCTTTAAAAATGTCGTTTTGCCAGGTCGATTGTGCGCCTCTTTTGTTTTTGATTTTTTGTTAGAAAGATGTGATGATCTAATGGTCCTCTTCTAAACGAAATTTTATATCTCAAAATTTGACTTGATATTTTGAAAATATGAACCTTGTAAATATTAAAGTATGAATACCAGAACAACCTATTTTCAATTAATATTGTCCTGTACATTACAGGACTTGAGAGTAGGTCCGATGCCCATCGGACCTACTCTGGTTCGATGGGTTTAATCACCGTTGATTTACTTTAAAATTCGTGCGAAATACTTTAAAATTCATGCATGTATGTTTCAATTTCGTGCGCACAAATCTTAAATTAGATCGGACGGTCATCATGTCGTTGAACCTAGAAGTAGGTCCGATGGGCATCGGACCTACTCCGTTCTCACATTACAGATATATTCCGAATTGAATGTTACCTGATTTTGAGATAAATTAAAAATTTCAGTTATCTTAGATTCAGACTCATTTGAAATGTTAAAACCAATCACTTAGCCTAATAAAGAACAAAAAAAAAGTTGACCTAATAATTGAGGGATTCAAATTGTATTAAGAAATTGATATGATATTTCGGATTTCTCCTCTACAATGAAAATGGTTATGGAATAACAAATTCCAAAATAGCATCGATGTATCATTTTTTTTATTTTTGAAATTTTGAAAATTAATTTGTTGCAAAAAAAGATTGATTGTTTCTTTTCTCGATTGAAAAATAGATGAAACTTTATCAACCATACGACCTCAGTGAAAAGAGGCCAATAGTTCGGTCTCATTAATTATCAGAATTTACCACACCAACTACCATGCAGTGTAGAAAATTAATGGGACCAAACGAATCAATCAATGTTCTATTGGCTTCTTTCCAGTGGGGCCCCCCGGTGGAAGAGAGAAAAATGAAGGAGAGGAGAGGGTTGGCAAACATCACAATTCCTATTGGAATCAAATCAACGGTTTGATTCTAGTTATTTTCAAATTTTTGTGGTGAAGACACGCTGCAACATGCAGATGCGTTCGCCTCTTCCCACTTATAATGTATCATTGACACAATTCCATCTATTTTTCAAGAAAAAAAAATCTTGTACTTGACAAATTGATTTTTTAATTTCTAATTTAAAGAACAAAATTGTGATATAGCTCTGCAAATTCTTTTTTTTTATCTTTTTTTTTTATTTCCCTCCCCCCTTTTTTTGCATGGTAAAGATTGATTGTTATTCTATGTTCTATAGATCTATCAAAAACAAGTCTAAATACATCATAACATGGAACCAAGACTTTGTACGAGGGTTTCGAATATTGAGAAAAAATCTTTGCAAACAAGTCAAATTTGAATTAAAAGATGAGGACCCCATATCAGTTGTCTGGTGTCTTTTCTCTGTGTCTAAGATATGATGAAACACCTCTTTTACATCATGGCAGTATACCCTAGTTTATAATGATTCCAAAGTTTTCTGAAAAGAGATAACAAATTGTCAAGTGCTGTCAAACCAGTTGGTTAACAACAAATTTTGACATGGACATTTTGGACTTGCTCTGTTTTTGCATGACTACTGTCACTTTTCAGAAATGCTTACACCTTTTAAACTATTAATGGCGTAAAAGTTTTGGGGCATAGTTCATCTGGGGATAACAGACTACTGTCACTTTTCAGAAATGCTTGTTGGTAACCATACATAGGATCTCATCTTATCTCAAATTCGGAGTTTGCTTGTTTGGAAGCCAATGGTTTTTTCCGGTGTACTTGATTCAAAATTTTAATTTGGCCTTTGAGAGTCTGGTAAGGTCCCTAGCCACTACTACACAATGAGATCCCTGGGTCAGAGTCCGGATTCTCTGCTGCATATCTCACCGTTTGAGTTTGAATCTTTAATCAGGATTGTACGATCAGAATTAAGACCAATCTAGTTCAAGCTTGTAATGCACCGGGCTCTTTAAGATTCGTGTCAATATATAATGAATGGATCGATCAGTGGGATGAAATAAAGAGGGGCTAAAGTGCAAAAGAAAAGGGTTTAACTGCATATTTTAATAACAATTCCACATTTTTATCTTTTCTCTATTCCATTTAGTTTCACTCATTTTCGGCTACTATTCCATCACAATTCCACACTCTTACCCTATTCCTTCACAATTTTTTTGTGCCGAACAAGCCCAAATTTTGGGGACAGATATCCTCCCAGGTACCTGAGTAACCTGACCAAGCAAATTGCAACGGCCGGCCCAGATTAATTCTATCTGGGCCAAACTCACTCCGGTACCTATTGAGACTGTAGGAGGTCTATTTTGAGATTCGTGCCATGTTAAATGGGCCGTCCGATCGTAATTTGCTTGAGTAAGGTAACATGAGGTGATGTGAATTCAAATTTTGGATGAGGTACATTAGGTGATATGATTTCTTTGGCTCATGCGGTCCCGGATTGAATTTTGCTAAGCTGCTACGTACAGAGTGAATAATTTAGTCTGCAACTCGCCATCATTACTTCATCAGTAGCTAACCATATCTTGTTCAGCAACAAAGGAGATTGATTCGGTTTGATGGTTGGTTTCATTAATTATTGAATATATACTGTTGGTTGGAGCGTACGTGCAACTCGCTTGAATTAATAATTCATATTTCAGAAATGAAGTATATTAATTAGCTTTTGTTAGAACACAGTTGCGATTAGAAATTGCAATCTGCTGAAATCCATCATTCGTAAACAGTGTTTCTGAAATTTTTGAAATTCTAAATCCAGCCGTCTAACTTTTTCTATGCACGTGTCTCGAAACAGTTAATTTTTCTGTGCACGCATCTAAAAACAGCTTGACTGCTGGATTTAGAAAAGCAAGGATTTCAGGAAACTGTTCACCAGTGAGAATTTCAGCAGATTTGTTTCCTGCGACTAGAGGGTGTACGTAGAATATAAGTAGTGTTTATAAGTTAACAAAATATTTGTCAAATATACAGAAATAATGAATGATGATCCGAACCGTGTAATATAATTTAAAGTTTCAAAATATGAAAGAAAATGATTCCAAAAATTATTATATTTCATGCACATCTTGATTTAGTGAAATAAAAATAGAAATAATTAAGCAATTGTGCTTACACATATTGTTAATACTCAAAATTAAAAGGTTAGTACATTTAAATGCTTTCCTTAAAAAAAAGTACATTTAAATGTGTGATGAAGTTGATATGATTTACCATAACCTAAATGAACTTTTGAAACGATTTGAGTGTTCTCATCATATATATATAAAACTAAAAGAAAGCCATTTTAGACTATCCATAACAATTTTGCTTTTTCATCAACAATCCGTGGGACCTCAGATTGGATATGACTGGATTTCGTGTCATTCAATTTAGAATCATCTCGGATTTTCGATAATTTCGGGACAGGTTGGGTCCCGGTTCTTTCGGCCTTTTGAAGTTATCGGGTCCGCTTGAGTATAGTTCTAGTTGGGTGGACAGGTTGTTTCAGTGTAACAGGTTTTGCAACCGTAACAGGTATTCAGGTGTGTTCAGGTTGGTTCAGGAAGGATTCGAGAGCCAGCTTTATTTCGGATTATCATTGGGTATCGGGTCTTTGGTAGTTCGATTTTGGATTGTATTGGGTTTCAAGTCACCCGAGTCAGATCGCGTTCAAATCAATTTGACTTTTCAAATAATCGGATCTGATCAATTTGCACCCGAATTAGATCAGGGGGTCCTTTTAGCGGAGTCAGATTTTCCTACCTCTAATATATTAATTGTGCAAGTGCTATGAAGTCGCTTTATAATTTAATGCTTAAAACAGTTATGTATCAGTATTTCTATCATTTATGAAATGGACCGACATTTTTATTAATATCCAAAGTTAATTAGAAATTAATATATATATCCAGCTCAGCTGAATTTTGATAAAAATATTCAAATCGGCCATTAAAATAGCCGGTACCAATTTTAATCCATTACCGACTATTTAATAACCGGCACCCAATTTTTTAAATCTTCCGTTAGTTAGATTTTAGAAGTTGGAGTTTTTACCATACAGCGAGCCGCAGTGGCAAGGGTGTCACCGTTGGCTCTTTCTCTTATGCATATTTACATTTCAAACTTCGAATTTTTCTCATTGTATATATAAATAAGTTACAGAAAATATTAAAATTTTCGGTTGTTACAATGACATATATAAATATTAATGACGTTTTTAAAATCAAATTTTAAAATTTGGAAACAATTGTCAGTATTGCTAATTGAATCTTATATTAATGGATTACAAATAACTCAAATATATTTTTATGATGACGAGGACTGTTTTGTGGTTAGTTGTTGCATAATAATTTAGAAATGCCAAAGACTTTCTTTTATTCATATCAGACCTGACATTTATCGGAAAAAATGGCAAATATGTCCAACCGATCAAAGGCCATCTGATTGAAGTAGACTATGGGTCTGGTTAATTAATTAACCACTAAAGTTGTTACATTAACAAAATGTCAAATCTCAGGGAGGACTGAGAATTCAGTTAGTGGATTAAAATGTAAAAATTGGGGTGCCGGCCATTAAATGGCCGGTAATGAATTAAAACTGGTACCGGCTATTTAATGGCCGGTTTGGATATTTTTATCAAAACCCAGCTGAATTGGATATATTTATTAATTTCTAATTAACTTTGGATATTAATAAAAATGTCGGTGAAATGGACTAGGAGAATTATATTGAAATAATCCAACTATTGTCTTAATTTCTTCACAAATCACAATAAAGAAGCACAATTAATTAGTTGTTATATATATACTGAATATTGAAGAGAGAAAGAAAGGTTTCTTCATGCAAACGACCATTTTGTGATTTATTGGTCTCAGACTTTACAAATCCCTCTAAATGAAGAATAGCTCCTTTTATAAATTCACAAGCGGCAATGTACGTTTACTGTTACACTTGTCATTTTCATGTGATTTTTGTTTTTATTATCTTTTGGTGATGATGGATAGATAAGTTCTTCAACTTGTAACATGGTAGTTCTAACTTGAAACCATCACACACACACACACACACATATGCTGGGAGGCTGCATGTACGCGATAGCTAGCAATCTGCTTTCCATCATATATGAAAAATGCTCAATTGTTATAGCTCAAACTTCAATCAATTTAATTATAAACAAAATTCAGAAAACTAGCTATCAAATATTATAGAAGAGATCACATTTATAATTCTTATTTTTATTTTTATTTTTTTATATGGCTATCGTCAATTATTGATGCTTTTTTTTTGGTTCTCGACAAACAATATAAATGCGATAGAACATGTGTGCCAGTTTTATTCTATCTTGCATTAATTATCTAGCTAGGGTACGATCTGAAAATGACAATCCTTGCTTGTATTTGCTCGTTAGCATTTGGAACACAACAGATACAATTTGTTTATTAATTAAGGCGTAACAATTGGGAACTGCGTTCATCTTTTAGATAGGATCTATAGCTAGATGTCAACAAAGATACTGGATCAGCACATATGGTACCTAACTACCATAATATCAAATCTGGCAGTTTATATTTATACACTAAATGCTGTGTCACCTGCTGGTACATTTTCAAAAATCAAAACTAGCTATATTGCTTGTTATTAGTACAAATGTTAAAATATGCAAACCTATGACATGGTATAAATTTGAAGATTTTAAACCACCTGAAGATGAACAGGTACAGCACTGGTGTTACACATTGCGTGCAGGTACTGTTTATACTAAACTAAATCAAAATTGCTGCAAAATAACTGCTTCACAGAACATGCAGCTGTCATCACTTAATTTCATATCCTCAAATTAATCTATTAGGGAATATCAAGGTAAAAGGTGAGAGGTAACGAAGCATAGTGACCCTCATTATCTTTAGATATCATGTGCATCAGCAAATCTACAAAAGCAATTACAATCACCTTATGTGTTTTTCTCTCGTTCAACCTAAGGTAACAATGCAACAGTTCTTGCAACTGTGACCATTCCCTGAGCTCATACGCCGTTACCATCTCCTCCATCGACTTCCTGAAATCTCGGTATGGGTTGTATGATTCCATCGCCAATGTCCTACTCTCATCTGAGAAGGATAACTTGGTTTTACGGTCGATTAAGGCGAGTTTTCTGAGAGATTTTCTCTCAGATTTGGATTCCTCCATTATGTTTTTGGTGTTGTGTGGCGAGAAGAAAAATCTCTCTGAGGCTACGGGATTCGATTCGCTTTGGATTGAAGAAATGGAAGAAGAGGAAGTAGTGCCAGAGTTGTATTGAAGTATTTCTCTGAAAGATAGAGTTCTTCCTTCTTGTAAACAGATGGGACTAATGGGGTTCAGATTTGTAATGGATTCTTGAACAGTTTTCATGGATGACTTGAGCTTCTCCATTCTCAGTTATTGTTCTTTGCCAAGAATATAGAGGAAGAGAGAGAAAGAGATTGAGAGAGAAATAGTTAGTATTTGGGGGTAGAGGTTCTAATCCTTATATAGAATCTGGTAAAATATTTATGACAGCACATATAGTGACAAAGTGCCCATGCTTTTAAGGCTTTGAAACTACCTTTTGAAGCTTATCAGTTTAAAGCTCCTGTAAGTACTGTGAGGTCGTGACAATTAGGACTTAAAAGTTAAAAGCATGCAGCACCTGATCCAGGAGACCAGGACATTTTATTTTCCTTAACTAGCTATCTAGTCATGCAGGTGCTCTTCTTTGACCTAACTTATTAAATACCATTACTGTGACAAATTTTCTCTGAGCATTAATTAATGTGTATGTCTTTTCTTTGAGCAACTTTATATCAAGTATACCTATGGAACCGAAATTTTTAAATATACTCCTGCTAAAAAAAAATAAATAAAAAAACTACTAAATCTGTAAAATTCAATATTTACCCGGACCACAACGACAAATGACGGCTCCGCAACGACATATTTAAAAACCCAAAAGTTTCAATTGTCGTTGAGTTTTAATATATATTTGTTTCATAATTTTCAAAAATAGAGAGAACAATTAATAATTTGAATATGTTAGAAAAAACATCAAATAAAATAGATAAAACATCTTATAATTTAGATGTACTAGAAGGACTCTGAAATATTTTTCAGGCAGAATTTTCTCAGCTGTAAAAAAAATTAAACTATTTCGTGGTGTGTTACTGGAAAAAAAATAAAAATACTTTGGATTTGAATTATTGATCCCGGTTCAAAATTCACTTCTGGTAAATAAAAAATTATCGTGGTTCTTCTAGTACATTCAAATTGTAAGATACTCCATCTATTTTTGAAAAAAAAATTGATTTGACTTTTGTATTGATGGCAAGGAACTTTTTCAAAATAGATGGAGTACCTTAGAATTTGAATGTACTAGAAGGACTACAATAATTTATTTATTTACTAGAAGTGACTTTTGAACCGGGATCAAAAATTGAGATACAAAGCATTTTAATTTTTTTTAGTAATACACCAAGAAATAGTTTAATTTTTTTTACAGCCGGAAAAAATCCTGTCTGAAAAATATTTTGGATTCCTTCTAGTACATCTAAATTAATTATAAGATGTTTTATCTATTTTATTTGATATTCTTTCTAAAATATTCAAATTATTAATTGTTCTTTCTTATTTAGAAAATTATTAAACAAATATATATTAAAACTCAACAACAATTGAAACTTTTGGGTTTATTGAGTTTTTGCGGGGCCGCAACGACAAATGGCGGCTCTAGTCTTGGGGGGCCGCCATTTGTCATTGCGGCTCGGGTAAATATTGAATTTTACAGAAGCAATGGTCTTTTGGTTTTCTTTTTGTTGAGGATATATTTAATAATTTTGGCCTATGGAATTGTAGAAGTAAAAGATAAATGTTAATAAAAAATATAAACGTTGATACACTATGGTCATTATTAATTGTGGTGTAAGAGATGGAGTATATAAATATCTTACTCTACACTAAAGCTGTTAAACAAGAAGTAAAACAAGAGTCGTATAAGATGAAGTAAAGGCATATATAGCACGTAAAATAAACTATCTTTACATGTGGATTAATTTACTCCACACTTACTCCGCCTGTAAGGTCATAAATATGTTTATTTTCCAACATTTTACTTTCCTAGATAGATTGATTTATACTCAGGCAGCTACTGCTAGGTTTTAAAAAAAGTAGAATAAATCGATTAATTTACTTCATACCTGCTAAACACAAAGTATATATAAAATAAGAGTAAGCAATTATTCAACCGAACATAACCTATAGTAATTAGAGTCAATTAATTAATAAATTAAAGGAGGGAATAAACAGGAACAACACTAGGCCGTATGATTAGAGGGCAGCCTAACAAATCTTTTGGGACTTGGGACTTGGGACTGCAGAGGGCCATATGATTTTTGTGCGAACCTTTTGTTTTTGTATTCTAAAAACTGAATCTAAATTCGTGATAATTTTATTTTCGATCATAAAATCATGTAGCACTAAATCTGCAGAAATGGAAAGTGCATTGGTCGGTTTAACACTACTTCCAAACATTCATTTTAACAAATCGATTTGCGTTATAGGAAATTATATGATTATATACATGTGGAGACTGATCATAGGGAATTAAGAAATGGAGACTGGCATGACCAAGCACTGAATACCTATCTTAACATGATAATCACTGAGTTGGTTGTTTAATTAATTTCTTTGTTGAGGTTGCCAAAAGAATATTTGATCACCTATCTTAATTAACAAAAATAAATGGACCTCTATTGTAGTATATGGATGTATGTTTAAATTATGTATAATATGATATCAATCCCCTACGACAAATATGAGCTAAAATAGAACTCATAGTATATATAATTTATATAATTAAGCACTAGCTAGTATTTTTGTTGTAATAATTAATCAATGGTCCCGGATCAGATAACTGTTTTAGAGTTGTTGTCTTGTGGACCAAGTTGATGCATGCCCCAGAAAGAAATTAATTCCCTGATCCTATATATCCACACAGCCACATGCATACAGCACACATTAAAAAAAAAAACGAATATATGTACGTATAACACAAGCACACTACAAAAAGGTAATTAATAGTTAAAAGTGAGCCCCTCATATATATATGGTTTCGAATAAACTGGAATTTGTATATTAGTATATCAGTGGAATGGTTGTGTCCAGCCGTTGATCTCTAAATTAGGAGTATATAATTTTAATTCTGAGAAAAGTTGGAAGTGAGTATATTTTGAGATAAAATTTCGTGTGTAGTTTAACTGTTTTTTTTTAAATAAAGAGGAAGGATAAATTCTCTATCTTTAAATATTTATAAAAGACTTTTTTATCTGAATTTTAAACATGTAATTAACCTCCTATAAAAATAGTATTGTCTTGAATCACCAGATCATATGTTGGTTCACAAGAGGTATATATATATTATCTAGCATAGAATATAAAAAATAGTTTATTGTGATCAATTGCATTACATTTGATCTTGTTATGAGTGGTTACAATGTGACTATGCGTCACATGACCATTCACATAACATTGACTGTCTTTTACTGTCTTATTTATGTTACATGAGAAAAAAAATTAATCACAAAATATCTGTAATATAAAGTTAGCAAATCACAGCGTATTAATTACGACACAAAATGTTTTTCATTTTTCCTTCAATGACGATATAGTAAAAGTTCATGAATATCAATAGTACAAATTCTCGGTGGCTATGTGCTTTTTTTTTCCCAAGAAGAAGCGAGTTGCTGGCTGCGCGCGCAATGGACCCCCGGAACGGTTAGATAAGAGTTTAAGATTTTGTGGGATCCACAGAGTAATAAATTGAGTCATGGCATTAAGGGCTCTACACGTAACAGAGAACTGACTCGCTCAATTTTATTGTATTTATTTTTTGACATCTTGAGCTGGTATAAATGAATTGTAGGAATCATAGAATTTTATGTCAATACATGTCACATGAAAATGAATATGAACAGTCCAGTTCTGCCAGAGAAGCGATTTTTTTTTTGGTTGAAAGCCCGTAGGCGATAATTCATTAATTAGCACATAAACTAGTTACACATCGTTTCGTACCAGTACATACAACATTTGTACCAGTATTTATATTATTAATTACAACTGAAACCCCCTTTTAAAGTAGACAAGAAAAAACAGAAAAAAGCAGAACCAAGAGTTACTGCGCTCAGATTAGCAGATGGTGAGCCTGCAGGATTTTCTGTGCTCATGCTCAGATTGGTAGGTTGTGAGCCTGCATATTTCTTGTCGAGCACAGGACAGTGCTGTTGTAATCAAAGCGAGCGAGGCAAGAGTATCCAAGAGAGCTTTCGTGCTCAGATAAAGTTTGTGCCTGAGTTATTTAAAAAGAGACACAGAGAAAGGAGATAGGAAGAAGGAAGGAGAAGAAGAGAGGGAGGAGGAGAAGGGGAGGAAAGGGAATCGCCATCAGCTCATCATCATCATTACTAACCGTAAACATACCTTATTTAGTAAATACTACCCGAGCAACGCGACTCAAGACAGGACGGAGAAGCGGCGAGGTGGAATGTCAGAGCTGCGACCAGATCCGAACCGTAGACATAGCTTGACCACTCTATCTTCCATCATCGAAGAAGAGAAGACAAATCTAAGCCCGAAATGGAAGTGCCTGCTCAGTGGTGGTTAGGGTGACGGAGGTCAGCGAAGAGAAACGGCGGAGAGGGTTGGCGGAGCGGAGGGAGAAGCATTGCTCAGTGGGTGAGAAGTGGTGGAAAGAGGTGACAGGGGGAGGGGGCGCCGCAGAGAGGCGATTTTGTTTGTTTATTTCATTAACTATTTGTAATGAGGTTATTAGAATCTCACTTTTGTAAATAATTTCTTCTATTATCAATTCAATTGTTAGTGGCGCAAAGCCATCTAATCTTCAAAAAAAAAAAAAACATGAACATGAACATCCTTTCGATTGGATATTTGAATTTTTAATTTTGAGATAAGATCAAAAATAAAGTTGTGATATTTTACGATACAAAGTATTGTCGGAAGGTCAATATTTCGTTTAAGATTAAAAGATTTCTATGGTTAGTTAAGAAAAAAAGTGTACTTACTAGGGTGAATTTGAGTAAAAGAGGATGGCAAGGGGATGTGTCTTGTGTGTTTTGTGGCAAAGCTGAGACTGTAGATTATTTGTTTGTGCAATGTCCTTTTATTCGAAGTATTTGGAATTGGATAGCTGAGTTTAATAATTTTCCTTTTGATTATACAACTATTGATGAATTGTGGTTTATTGACAAAGATATTCCTTTGAATGATAGGTTACTGGTAGAATTACTTCGAGGGGCTGTGTTGTGGTCCATATGGCTAGCTAGGAATAAGTTGTGTTTCCAAGGGATTACAACGAATTCCAAGTCAGTAGGGGCTCAAATTATAGCTTTGGCGCATTTCTGGGTGAAGAACAAATGCTCTGGTTCATTGTTGAAGTTATCTTTATTGCTTCCCACTGATATTGATCGTATTGTGGTATATTATGTGAATATATTATTGCAATAGGGACAAAATGGTCAGGAAGGGGTAATCAGGTGGTTGCTGCCTATAAATGGATCCGACCCAAACATGCCAAAGTGAAGCAGCAGAAGATTTAGTATAGGCTCAGTTGGTTTTGTGTATTTGGTTTTCGGTTTTCAGGGACTGTTTTGAAATATCATAGTTTTTTTTTTTGTGTTCAGGTTGGAGATCTTTGCTTATTTTGGATAGTTGTTATCCTACAGATTTAATTTCTTTGCTTTGGATGTTTGTAGTAGCTAGTAAGGATAGATGATGTATGCTTTATATCTCTATTTTGTTCTTAAAGGGTCTGGTATAGTACATATATATATATATATATATAAATCCTAACAGTCGATCCGAACCGTTCAACATGATCTCCATATGAATATGTACTTGCAAACCAAATTTTACATTTTTTAGAATTTTTTTTACTATTTATTAAGCCACTTTGAAAATCGCTGATCCAATGGTCCAGAAAAGTTTACTGTTGTGTACAAATTAGTGTTTTTTCAAAGTGGCTTAATAAATAGTAAACAAATTCTAAAAAATGTAAAATTTGGTTTGCAAGTACATATTCATATGGAGATCATGTTCAACGGTTCGGATCGACTATTAGGATTTTGAAAACTCAAAAAGTGAGCCGTAGCACGGAGGGGCCTTATATACGCGTAGCACCGTAGCACTGTCATATATATATATATATATAGGAGTATGGCTAAATTGCTGCCGGCAGCATTCTGGCCAGATGCTGCCGGGGGCAATTCGGTCATTTCCGATGTTCAAACAACAAATCCGAACCGTTCAACGTGTTCTAAATATTAAAATCTACTTGGAGACCAAATTTTACATTTTTTGGAATTTTTTTACTATTTATTAAGCCACTTTGAAAATTCCAGATCACACGGTCCAGAATTTTAGTGCACTGTTCACCCGGATCAGCCAATTTCAAAGTGGCCTAATAAATAGCTAAAAATTCCAAAAAATGTAAAATTTGGTCTCCAAGTAGATTTTAATATTTAGAACATATCTGTATAAAAAAATTTGTTGTTTGAACACCGGAAATGACCGAATTGCCCCCGGCAGAATCTGGCCAGAATGCTGCCGGCAGCAATTTAGCCATACTCTATATAGAGATAGGCTATGGTGAGTTGCGAAGTAAAACATCATTTTACTTCACGTCATATTTTCATTTTGAAAATTCAAACATCCGATCCGAACCGTTCAACTTTTTCTAAATATTGAAATGTGCTTGGAGACTAAATTTTACATTTTTTGGAATTTTTTTACTATTTATTAAGCCACTTTGAAATCGCTGATCCATTATGAACAGTAAAAAACAATAAAATTTTCTGGACCACCGGATCAGCGATTTTCAAAGTGGCTTAATAAATAGTAAAAAAATTCCAAAAAATGTAAAATTTAGTCTCCAAGCACATTTCAATATTTAGAACATGTTGAGCGGTTCGGATCGGGTGTTTGGATTTTCAAAATGAAAATATGAGCGTGAAGTAAAAATGACATCTTACTTCACAACTCACCATAGCCTAGCTCTATATATATATATATATATAGAGTAGAACTAAGGTGTTCCTAAGTTCATTAAGTCTCTTTGTGAACTCAATACTAAAATCTATTGAATTGGGTTCCAACGATAAATCCAAACCATTGAAATCCTTCTACCTTATGAGTGATGCGTCTACATGTAAAATTTTAAAGTTTCGAATTAATTTAGTATAAAGTCAAGTGGTCAAATTAGAAGGTTTATAAATTCATTTTAATGTATTCATTTTTTGGACATCTTTTGACCACTTGACTCTATACAAAATTAATTTAAAATTTTAAAATTTTCGCATGTAGACGCATCACTAGTAAGGTAGAAGGATTTCAATGGTTTGGATTCGTCGTTTGAAGCCAATATGATAGGTTTTATTGTTGAGTTCACAAAGAGGCTTGGTGAACTCAAGAACACCCTAGTTCTACTATATATATATATATATATATATATATATATATATATATATGAGTGAGGCTACGGTGCTATGCATAGCACCGTTTGGGTCCGTGCTACAGCTTAAAATTTGACTTTTTAAAATTCTAACGGTCGATCCGAACCGTTCAACATGATTATAAAATGAATATGTACTTGCAAACCAAATTTTACATTTTTTCAAATTTTTTTACTATTTTTTCGAAAATCACTTGATCTGAACATTCTGGACCATCCAAAAACAGCCTATCTAAAAAAATAGTAAAAATGTTCGAAAAAATGTAAAATTTGGTTTGCAAGTACATATTCATTTTATAATCATGTTGAACGGTTCGGATCGACTGTTAGAATTTTGAAAAGTCAAATTTTGAGCCGTAGCACAGACCCAATCCGTGCTATGCATAGCACCGTAGCCTCACTCTATATATATATATATATATATAGAGGAGGGATCAAGTTACAACAAAGTTACAACAACCATTTTTTTCATTTTCAAAGTCCAAATCGTCGATCCAAACCGTTCAACATGATTATCTAAATAAAATGTGCTTGCAGATTAAATTTTACATTTTTTTGAATTTTTTACTATTTATTAAGATGGGTACAAAATTCAATGGTCTGAATATGACTATTTTTTGTAAAATACTTAATAAATAGTAAAAAAATTCAAAAATGTAAAATTTGATCTGCAAGCACATTTTATTGTGGAGATCATGTTGAACGGTTTGGATCGACGATTTGGACTTTGAAAATGAAAAAATGATTGTTGTAACTTTGTTGTAACTTGATCCCTCCTCTTATATATATATATATATATATATATATATAGAGCTTGGCTACTATGCTTATATAAGCAAAAGCCCACATATGCTTAAATGAGCATTTTTGCGTTTCCAATGTTCAAATGGTCGATCCGACCGTTCATCTTGTTCTCCATATTAATATGTGCTTGGAGACTAAATTTTATATTTTTCTGAATTTTTTTACTATTTATTAAGCCACTTTGAAAGTTTCTGATCTGGTGGTCCAGAATTTTGGAAACACTGTTTTTACTGTTCACCCAGATCAGCAATTTTCAAAGTGGCTTAATAAATAGTAAAAAAATTCCAAAAAATGTAAAATTTAGTCTCCAAGCACATATTAATATGGAGAACAAGATGAACGGTCGGATCGACCATTTGAACATTGGAGACGCAAAAATGAGTTATAAGCATATGTGGGCTTTTGCTTATATAAGCATAGTAGCCAAGCTCTATATATATATATATATATATATATATGGGCTATTGTACTTCGCGAAGTAAAACCCCCGTTTACTTCACGCTCATATTTTCATTTTGAAAATTTAAACAACCGATCCGAACCGTTCAACATGTTCTAAATATTGAGATGTGCTTGGAGACTAAATTTTACATTTTTTTGGAATTTTTTTACTATTTATTAAGCCACTTTGAAAATCGCTGATCCACTGTGAACAGTAAAATTTTCTGGACCACCGGATCAGCGATTTTCAAAGTGCCTTAATAAATAGTAAAAAAATTCCAAAAAATGTAAAATTTAGTCTCCAAGCACATTTCAATATTTAGAACATGTTGAACGGTTCGGATCGGTTGTTTGAATTTTCAAAATGCAAAATATGACCCGAAGTAAACGGGAGTTTTACTTCGCAAAGCACAATAGCCCATCTCTCTCTCTCTCTCTATATATATATATATATATATATATATATATATATATATAGTACAAGTGTTCTAAATAGCGTGCTATAGCGTTTTTGGACCCTAAACGCTAAGCTATGGCATGAAAATACGCTAATTGCGCTACGGCCGCTATAGCGGTAATAGCGGTCCGCTATAGCGCATAGCGTGTAGCGCGCTATGCATAGTGGGCTTTTTTTAGACAATTTATATGGGCTTAAATAAAGATCCATTAAATTTATTTTGTATAGAAAAAAAAATAAAATGAATCATGATGCTTAAGATATTTTGTATAGAAAAAGATCGATAGTTTATGATATTATTATGGATATTTTGAACCATGGACTTTTGTACTAGTTTAATATGAATATTATAATTCTTAATTAATTTGGTGTTATTTATTGTTCTATAAAATTTTAGATAATGTTAATATATAGTACAAATATATAATATAATTTTTGTAAAAAAAAAAACTATTTGAAATAGCTACGCTATTCGCTATAGATTTTTTTGTAACCTTCGCGCTATGACGCTATAAACGCTATTTAAAACATTGATATATACACATATATTGATCATAGTAGACTAATTATTTTTGTTTATCGAACAAAAATTTCAAGATATTGCGTGATAAACATATAAAGAAATAGAGTTCTTCAAGGTAATTACTTCTCAAATATGACATAATTTCAATAACAAATCACATGGAGAAGAATTAGATCGAATTTAGATATCTTATAAGAAGCTAAGCTCTATTATTTAGTTTCGCATAATGGGCTTAACATGTCTATTATCTTTATGGTTTTTGATAAAATTATACGTCACTTTCTTATCTCATGATTATATAATAGAACTTCAATTTAATCATTCATGAGAATAAGTAAATTAAACTTTCAATTAAATTGAATATGCCGAATTGCAATTCTAATTTCATGAGAATCTTGATTAAATAAAATTGCAATACCTAAATTAATGAGAATAACGAATAAATTCTAAATAAGACAATGGAATTTTCATATCTAATTGAGTATATCAATCTTGATCAAATACTTAATTGCAAAATTATCTTCTTATGAGAATAATTCAATTTGATCAAATAAAATTTCAATTATCAAATATTCATTCTCATGACCAAACTTCAATTAAAATTGAGTATATGACTCCATTAAACGTATAATGCACAATATTAAATTTCTATATTCTTGAGTAGTGCATATATGATGCTTTAATTACCATATTATTTTTATTTGTGCTTTAATTGTTATATTTTTATTATGCCTTAATTTATAATTCTATAAAATTAAAGGGGAGTGCATGAATTGAGGGGGAGCCCTCTCATTTTTATTATTGTAATAATTTCATCCTTTTGACCATTTCCAAAAAAGGAAAG
Source organism: Carex parvula (assembly GCA_025461045.1). Taxonomy (NCBI): domain Eukaryota; kingdom Viridiplantae; phylum Streptophyta; class Magnoliopsida; order Poales; family Cyperaceae; genus Carex; species Carex parvula. Next base: position 83,378 of record JAJGRW010000491.1, on the reverse strand, counting down.
AGATATTACTAGTTCGTTAAATTGGTATTCGATAAACACAAACCCGGGAAAGAAAACAAAAACAAAAGTTCAAAATTTCAAATTTGTGGAAATATCCAATTCATGCACTCACTTGATATACATGTTTTTGCAAATTGTCAAAAAGAGGAGATTGTTGGATTGTGCCATAATCTACTTGTCTGTTTGACTAGATTTGCAAAACATATATTTGTTGAATTTTACGGTTTTCTATCTTGAGATATTGTGTAGGTTCGTGACGATATAGATTGCTACATATACATAAAGAGGAATGATCAATTGCTATACTTATCAAGGATGAATCACGAAGAACCAAGCATTGGACTGAGAAACATTGATTGCAACATGACTGTTGAGGCTCTTTTCTTTGTCTTTGAGACAATTGACTGCACCATTGTTCCAATGAAGGCTAAGACTTCAAAATCAATATCTACTCTTCATAAGCTTTCTGAAAAGTGGTCATATGCCGAAATTGGATACCCGAGCGCCAAGATACGCCAGTTTGAAGATTGCTGAATGGTGTTGAGATTCCACAACCGTTATAATGGTTGTTAGGCATTGTAACGGTTGTTAGGCGTTGTGACGGTTAATAGGCGTTGTAACGGCTGTCACAACAGTTGCTCTCTGGAAGGTTTTGGGTTCCGTTGCAACGGTGGTCACAACGGAATAAGTCAATTGGTCTGTAAATGATTTATTCCATTGCAACGGTTAATTAATCATTCCGTTGCAACGGTTGATATCGGGTAGCTTACACACCATTCGTATTTTGGCCGCAGTTTGGTCATACGAACTTTTGAGTGAATCAAAGCTTGTTCAGATGAATATTCCTATTTCACATGTAGGAGCGTGCATCTTTATGTGACCAATAGATTTATCAATTGAATTGATGAGATAGAGGGTATCACCCTCGACACTTAGATACTGCTTTGGAAATTTCTAGGAGACCGAGATCTACAACTTTCATGTTGTAATTTTATTCAAATTATGAAGTGATGGGTCGCTATGGGCCGTGGAAGGCTGACGTCAGATATGGTAACGTGTATAAACCTAGATTTGCTTCTCTCCCTATATATAGAAGCAAATATTGGGTTTTCTTAAGGAGGCTCCAGCCGTCAAACACTTCTTCCTCAACTGCAAAAGAGTGCCACCATGGTTGCTTGATCTTGAAACTTCAATACTCAGGGGCGGATGATAGTTTAAGCTGGGGGGTGCTAAGCCACCCCAAGTTTTCAAAATTTTATTATCAAGTATCTAAGATTCTTACTAATTTGTCTCTTTTAAATGTATTAGCACCCCCAATAATACTAACAAATTTAAAGGGCTTGAACATAAATTTTAAAAATCAAAGTCACAGCAGACTGGGCTTCATATTTTATTTGGACGTTTCGATTTCTGTGTTTGTGCAGTGAACAAAAGAAAATGGATCCTTCCAATTAGAAAATGTCATACCTATATAGAAAAAATAATGTCCGATTCTATATATTGAATTTTTGTACCCATCTTGAACTGCCATGATCCTATATAGAAAACGGATCCTTTCATTGAATTTTTGTACCCATCTTAATAAATAGTAAAAAAATTCAAAAAAATGTAAAATTTGATCTGCAAACATATTTTAATATATCCATCATGTTGAACGGTTTAGATCGATTGTTTGGACTTTGAAAATGTAGGGTGTAATCCAATGTCACAAAAAAACAGTGTAAGTGGATCCCTCATCGTGTTATATTGTGTTATGCATTTTTTTATTAAAAAAAATAAAGATATTGTTTAGCACCCCCTGTACTCAAATTCTGGTTCCGCCCCTGTCAATACTCATTCAACAACCGAAAACTACTCCACCACACTCAATTCATTGTAAGAATTAGAGTGATTTGTGAGAGATCTGTTATTTACTACAAATACTAGAGCCTTTGTTGCTCGTCTCTTCTACTTCGAGCCTTTAGTGCTCACATCTCTTGTATTAGAGCATTTAGTGCTCTTGAGCCATTTCCGTGCTCGGGCCGTGTGATTTCTCTAGCTTTGAGGGCTCACCGGTTTCACCTTGTACTCCTTTCTCATTGGGTAAAGAAATGCGTGTCATCTCGAAGGTCGCAAACCCCGGAGACGTAGGCGTTAGTGCCGAAACAACTCTAGTGTCAAGTGTCTCTTAACTCTTCTATTTATTTTACGCACACTTGCTTAATTTAAATTTATTCTTATTTCTGCCAAGAATAACACATACACACATTAATTAGTTAAAATTACTTAGCTTTAAATTTTGAAATGCTCCACCCCCCCGCTAGATGCCTTAGGGACCATCATATATAAGTTATCTAATATGTTATTTAAGGAATCTTATTTACGTGTATATGTCATTTAAGAAATATTTTTTGTTCTCTTATAATATATCCTGTTGCAACATCGTACGAGCACAATACTCATATATATATATATGAAGACACTTGATTTAAATAAGATATAAAGTAAAACCAAATTAATTCCAATATTTTCGACCATCTCAGCTGTATCCAACGAAAAATCTCCATGTCATCAGAGACTCAGATGCATTCTATTTGGATACCTTTTATATGCTGGTTGAAAAATAGCATTAAATAAAGTTAGTTATTTTGAAAAATATTTCATATTTAAATGAATGACTGTATATCCGAAATATTTGTTTATTCTTTTATCTACTATTTCAATCAAAAATTAAATAAACACTCCTCCGCTCTCAATTAATTCAAAATCTCAGCCAAAGATTCTACTGCGAAATGGATTATGTACAGAAAAGACGGAAAATACTATATATACGAATGCAGCCTTTTCCTTTTGTGGACCCAGTGGACCCCATGCATGCACGCCAATAACGTGTTATACAGCGCACCTGCATGCATGCAGTTACTGTAAGACTAGGCCCCCATAATCTACCCAAGATATTCGGATTAGAAGTTACAATAGTATAATATTTACGCTAAGTGTAAGAGTAAGATGATGATGATTATTTATGATAAAAATAATAAATTTTTTATTATTATATATTGATAATGATAATAATAACACATTAAATTTGGGAATAAATTTGACAACGACAATGATAATGATCGATAATGATGATGTGGATAATAAGTAAATAATGTTAATAATAATAATGGCCATTTATGCACACATTAGTCCATTATCAGTCCATTCTTTAATAATAATTTAGCTTATTCAAGCGCTATTCTGATTCTCTAATCTTCATTAATTTGGCAATCATTTTAGGTCAACATACGACAAATTAAGCATCAAATTAAATTACATAAAAGCTAGTTAAATGAATATTAGTATTTTAACCATACACAAGTTTCAAGAGGAATTATTTAAGAGATATATTATATCGACAAGAAATAAAGTTATAGAGTCTGATAATTGCCTGCCAAACAAATTCTCGTCTGTATTCTCGAGTTTTTTTACTTTCTAGAATGTCAACGTCCGTCTATTTCCAAGCTTAAATTTAAAACTCTAACAGCTACTCACAACTCTTTAAACATTGTCTACAACTCTTTAAATTCTGAAATCTAGATAGTTCAACTACTAACTAATATTGTTTTCAAGCAAAAAAATGAAAGATCTCACCTTTCCCTCCAATCATTCTAATCCATTTTTCTCGATTATCTATGACGAATTTTTCAAATCTAAAAATACAAAAAAAAATCACTCGATTTTTCCTATCAAATGAGATCCATGAAAAAGTATTTTTGAATTATTTTCATGTAATTGTTTTTTTATACAGTAAAAGTTTGTGAGGACTCTAAAGTCTCAAGCCTTTAAATCTTTGTATACATACCTTTAAAAAACTCAAGTCAAGTCTTTAAACCTCTATCTACAACCATTAATTTATCATTTTTTTTTGTTTATTTTGTTTATTTTGTTTCACAACCCTTTAAAGTACTTGTGTCAAGCCTTTAAACATTACATGTAACTTATCAAAAAAAATTACAGTAAAAGTACGTAAGCACTTTAAATTTTATTTTCCAAGCATTTAAACATCTGTCTACAACCCTCTAAAGTACTGGTGTCAAGTCTTTAAACCTCTGTCTACTTGTAACGAAGGAGCAAACTTGGATCTCCCTCCAGATAAAGTATCTAGCTTCTTCATTGTCTTCCTCTGATCTTTCTCGTTGCATCTCCCTCCAGATGAGGGTGGAGGCACAGAGGAGAGGAGCATGGATAGGAGAGGGGAGAGGAGGCAGAGAGGAGAGGAGGGCGAAGGCGGAGAGGAGCGTAGAGAGGAGGGCGGAGAGGAGCGTAGAGGAGAGGGCAGAGGAGGGCGAAGGCAGAGAGGAAAGCGGAGAGGATAAAGAAGAGGTAGCAGTGGAGAAGAGACGATAGAAGAGAGTAGAGAGGCGTGAGGTTTAAAGACTTGATGCACGAGGTTTAAAGGCTTGTTACGGGATTCAAAATTGAAAACTCAGTTGGAGACGGTTGAACTAATTGAGAGCTGAGGCGGGGATGAGGGTTCGGGAGACAAAAACATTATTGTAAAGTTATGTAGTGTAGTGTATAAAATTATTAATAAATAAATAAAGTTATAAATATATTGTACATAATCTAGAGATGTAGTGTATAAAATTTTTAAATTTTTTAAATTAAAGAATCAATCTTTGATCTAGTGGTAAATGTAATATTCTCTTTGTGAGAGATCGCAGATTCGAAACCCGGATAAAAAATCCCTACTTGATATTAAAATAATTGGGTGGCTTGACCTCCAACTTTACTAAAAAAAAACATTGTTTAAACTAGTCACTCATTCATCGATCGACTTAAAACATTAATGCTCTAATTTATCGACTCTTTATTGGTGACCATATACTTACGTTATACACCAAATTATATATATATACAGCCTCTCTTTATTGTATTAAACATTTTTACACCTCTATCGTTTATTTTTGACAATCGTTAATTTTGTTGTGATAGACAATTGTTAATAGCAAAACAATAGAAAAATATGTTGTTAATTCTCTATCACGACAAATTATAAGTCACTGATGAATTCAATTTCTTCATTTTACTAGCTTATAAGTTTCAAAAATTATAAGAGGTTAATTCATAAGAGCGTATTAAATTGAAAGTTCCATCCTCTTCTTTGCAAACGAAGAGAGAGAAGCATGCATGCACATATCTTTTATCCACTCGATCCAATCTATCTGCAAATTTATTATCATTGCGTTGTTTGTTTTCAAATTCGGATAGGTCACAGTTGATAGAAAAGGAAATAAGATGGCCTTATTCGTGAAAAAAATTGTACGAATCCCGCAAAAAATGCTGAAATATATATATTGTTGTCTACTTGTCTGTAATATCCCAATCATGCAAGGCAACACGTGAAGGCCGGAGCGCAAAATTTGTTTTGGTGCAAAATGATTATCGACTTTGTTGTGCTTGTGCTATCGATCGTTTCAGTGATCTATTATGTGTAGGTCCAATGTCCATTGGTGCTTTGTTTACGCCAAAGTTCCAACCAATTGTAATGTTTCTTACGTAGGATAAATCAGAATACGTATCCTCTGCATTAACGCACCGTTTGAGTTAAGTTATGAACCGTACGATCAGAATTCGGACCAATCCTGTCCACTCCTATAACGCACGTGCACTTTAATATTAGTGCGGATCTCAATAGGACGGTTCAGATCTTAACTCAAAATTTGAGTTAATGCAGAGGATACGAATTCGGATAAATCATAGATGGCATCAATCTACAGTTTTTTGCAAGATTCTCGCTATAAGGCTTACATGCACATGCGAATCCTTTTACATCATCTAATAAATATATTATATGCTGCGGTTGTTTTATAGTTACAACTGTGTTGTTGTGTTCCTATCGTTGAATAAGAAAAATACAAAAAAAAAAAAATGTCATCCCCTTAGGGTGTGCTCCATAGATGGGGAACGCAGGGAAGGGGAAGGATGTAAAATTTATAAGAATATCTGATATTGGATATTGATATTGATTTGTTATATTTTCTCAATTTATATAAGAGAATATTTATAGTCTCTTGACTTATTTTACTATTGAGACTTAGAGTAGCTCTAACGGTAAATTTTTATTTGTCCTAAATTACAATTTTACCCTTTCTCTATTTTACAATATTACTCATCTAATTAATTTTATTCTTCAACACTCCCCCCTCAAGCTAGGACTGTAGTATCGGTTAATCCTAGCTTGTTGTTATTTCCTCAAACGTTTTGGAATGAGACCCTTGGTGAAAATATCGGCTAGTTGATCTTGACTCTTCACTTAATTAAGGAGTTTTAATTTTCTTTGCTTGCACATTTTCTCTTATGAAGTGGCAATCGACTTTGATATGTTTTGTTCTTTCGTGAAACACGGCATTTGAAGCAATGTGCATTGCCGCATTGTTATCACAAAACATCTTCATTGGTTTATCAATTTTGAATTTCAAACTCCTCAAGCAATTGTTTAATCCATGTGAGTTCACTTGCGGTGGATGTCATGGCACGATATTCCGCTTCCGCAGTCGATCGTGTCACGACATTTTGCTTCTTACTTTTCCATGTGACTAAGTTTTCGCCTACAAACGTGCAATAGACTATTATGGATTTTCTATCAAAACTTCCGGTCCAATCTGCATCGAAATAGCCACACACTTCATTAGATTTATTATTTTTCATCCATATATCCTTTCCGGGTGATTTCTTTAAATATCTCAAAATTCTATCAATGGCATCCAAATGTGGTTTTCTTGGTGAATGTATAAATTTGCTAATTTGGTTTACTGCAAATGATATATCCGGTCTAGTTACCGTTAGGTAGATCAACTTACCTACAAGCCGTTGAAATTGGTTGATATCTCTCTCCATCTTCGGAATTTAATTTACAATTACTATCAATTGGTGTTGAGACTGGTTTGAATCCTAATTTTCCCGTTTCTTTTAGAAGGTCAATGGTATATTTTCTGTGTGAAATAAATAGTCATTTGATAGAATGAGTTATTTCAATTTCTAAAAAATAGTTAAGTCTACCAAGGTCCTTTATTTCAAATTTTTCTTTTAAGTGTCTTTTAACATTGTTAATTTTTTCATAATTATTTCCAGTTATTATTATGTCATCAACATAACAAGGACCACGGTGATATCATTGGTTTCATGTTTTGAGAATAATGATGTATCGGATTGCCTTACTTTAAAACCGCAAGAAATTAAATACTGAGATAGTTTTCCATACCATGCCCTTGAAGATTGTTTAAGTCCATAGATTGATTTTATTAACCTACAAACAAGGTTAGTATTTTTTTTCTTGTACATGACCCGGTGGTATGGTCATATAAACCTCTTCCTCAAGTGTTCATTGAAGGAATGCATTTTTAACATCCATTTGATATAAATTCCAACCATTGTTTACCGCTATAGAAAGTAAAATTCTTATGGTATTCATCTTTGCTACCGGAGCAAAGATTTCTTGGTAATCAATACCATATGTTTGGGTATACCCTTTGGCAACTAGCTGGGCCGTGTACCTTTCTATGGTGCCATCAATTTGGTATTTTATTTTATAAACCCATTTGCATCCTACGGGTTTTTTATTTTTTTGTAACAGTACAATGGTTCATGTGTTATTTTTTTTCTAAGGCTTGAAGTTCTTCTTTCATAGCCTTGCACCACGCCGGTTGGCTTATAGCTTCCTCAAAATTTCTTGGTTCTTCCATTTTGGAAATTGAACTAAGAAATGCATGGTGGTCTTTTGAAATATTTTTATATGAAATATAATCTTGAATAGGATATTAAACCTTATAGGTTACGAAATCTCGTACCTTGTGGGCGGTTGAGTAGGACGGGTTGATCTCCTTACTGGAACTTTTTCTTCAATATTTTCATCTTCTTCTTCGTCCACTTTGGGAAGTGTTGTTATTTTCACCTTTATTTTCTTCTTCATCATTTCCTATAATTCTTTGCTCAACAATTTGATTAGAAGACATAGGAAAGAAAAAATCATTTTTAATAATCTGATTAATTCAATCTCATTTTTATTTGTTTTAAAATATGGCTCATTTTCAAAAAAAATGTTACATCTCTAGAAATATATAATTTATTATTTATATGATCATAACATTTATAACCCTTTTTTTGAGATGAATATCCTAGAAAAATAGTTCTAATAAAAGTATGATCTAATTTATCTCGTTTATTTTGGTGTACATAACATGTACATTTAAAAATTCTTAGATGATTAAATACTATTTTCCTTTGGTAAATAATTTCTAGTGGGCTTTTCCAATTTAAGACGACACTTGGCAATCTATTTATCAAATAAGTTACAGTGAGAATAGCATCCGACCAATAAATTTTTAGAACATTAGTTTGAAACATTAGTGCTCTTGTCATTTCAAGTAAATGGCGATTTTTTCTTTCGGAAATTCTATTTTGTTGTTGAGTATAAACACAAGTGGTTTGATGTATAATTCATTTTTGTTTCAAAAAAACTTAAAGAATTTTTATTTACAAATTTTGTTCTATTATCGGTTCTAAGAATTTTAATCTTCGTGTTGTATTGATTTTCAACTAAATTTGAGAACTCTTGAAAGTGAGAAAAAATTTCACTTTTATTTTAAAAAAAAAAATAAGCATGCTAATCGTGAAAAATTATTTATAAATGTAACAAAATATTTAAAACCATAAGAGTCTACGGGTGCGGGTCCCCAAATATCTGAATGAACAAGTTAAAAAATTTGACTACTTTTTGAATTTGAAGTTACAAAAGGAAGTCTTGTATGTTTAGCTAGTTTGCATACTACACAATTACTACAATCTAAATTTGAAAAATCAAAAATACATTTCAAAGTTCTATCGGAAGGACTCTCAATTCTTTTATGCCATAAAATTCTCATGTTTTGTATTTTTGTATTGAAATTGAATTTTTGGTTATCCAAATAATAGAGTCCATTTTGAAAAAATCCTTCACCAATCATACTCTTGGATGACATATCTCGAAAAAATACATTTCTTGATGAAAATATAATTTCACAATTTATTTCGTTTGACAATTTTCCTATAGATAATAAATTGGAGGTGCAATTTTTTACATGTAAAACATGTTTAATTTCTTTTAAAAAAATATTGATTGAGTCATAACCACAAATTTATATTTTTTTCACCATTTGCAACATATGCATACTCTTGACCTTTAGCTTTTTGGTAATTATACAATATATTTTTGTTTCCAATCATATGATCAGTTGCACCTGAGTCTAGGATCTAATCTAAATTATTTTTGGAGTATTCTCTATTTAAATTACCTAAATTTATTGGTTTATTTTTCTATTTTCGGATTCAAATTTATTTGGGCTCATAGTGCTTCTTTTATTAGGTATAACATACAAATTCTGGTTTGGGTTTCTACTGTTTTGGGCTTGTATTAAATTTTGAGAATCAAAAGAAGATGAACTGGGCCCTCGGTTTAGCAGCTCGCTGAGTTGAGAGAGAATAGCCCCAATTTTGAACAGGGTTACACTGGCGGATCCTTTAGCAAAGGCGGACCCGTTAAAGTTTACACCGCCCGTTTCTCTTTTCGTGTCGCCCAGTTCATTCGTAGCTTTGTTTGATTGGAAAGATCGCACCGCTGATCACTCAAAATAGAGCGATGTTTCTTTTAATATTTATAAACTCAGAAATGCTATCGGTTCGAACTGCAAGCGCACAATTCTATCGAGTAGTATATTCGAGGTCGATCCACAGAGAACATTGATTCAGAGTTTTGAGCGATCGCCACAATCTTTCGAAAGGCTAGACGAAATCTAAAAATTGAGAGTTGTTGTTGTGATCAATGTAGATTAGGAAGCAATTAAAAGTAATTAAAATAAAGATAGAGATGAGAATTCCTAGGATTTCAGCACACCATTGCTACTCAATCCGCCTTGATAATATATTCCTGTCGAGTCTGATTTCCTGTTGTTCTTTTATGAAAGACATCACATAGGTCACTGCGATTTATGTTACGTAAGAATAACAGATCTTTCATCGAGATTCTACATAGGACACTGCGAGTTATCTTACGCAAATGACTGATCTCTTAAATACACAAGTTACTACACAGATCACTGCAATTTTTCTTACGCAAATGATGGAACTTGGTTCGCATTTTGTTGTTCTAGTTTATAGTTTCCCAGCTAAGGTTTTCTTCACATAAACCTAATAGATCTCAACGAGGCTAATTCGTACAAATAGTTTCTCTTACCATTAAAGTACTGTCACTACCCTAACGGATTAAACTAGATCATCGAAGTTAGATGAAGAGATAATAAATCACAAAAGCATTTCGATTAAACAACAAGAAATCATAATCAACAGAAAATATATATATCAAAACATCAAGAGTAACAAGGTTTACTCCTAGCCCCTAAGAAAGGAACTTAGCCGCGGAACGGCATGGTTACAATCACTCCTCTCTTCTCACTTTAATCAAATCTAACCCTAATTACAAAGATAAGTTATTCTTCTACCCAGGGGCCTTATATAGGAGTGGAGAGACGTCTGAAGATTGAGTAGGGGCTAAGGAACTGATCTGGATACAGCTGTCGACAGTTAATTCCCAAGAGGCGCCTTCGGTTACGGTTCGTATCAGGTGATACGGTCCGTATTGAGACCTTGTTGCTGAGGGTTTTAATGTGTATCACACTATCTCCAAGTCTGTGTTAGGCTTGGTCCGTATTAGGCAATACGGACCGTAACAGAAACTTCGTCGATAAGCGTCGCTGATCCGATTGACCCGATTCTTGCTCCATTTGGTGTAAAATAGTCTCAAAACCTGTTTTCTGCAATAAAACATAAAGAAGGGTGACAGTAGCCTTTTTATCTAATTAATTTAAACATAAGTGTGAGAAAATATGCAAAATCTAAGCCAAAATCCTACGTAATTCATCATTATTTTGACTCTGATCAACCGCTCTAGAGGCAGCGAAACCCTTTTCCTCCCCCTTAGGGTTGCTCTGCCGATCGCCTCTCCCATTCTCCTTCCACCATTTCGGCCAGAGATGAGAATGAAGAAACCAACAGAGATCTTTGTGGTGGCCGGTCTTCTTACAATTCGTGCATCTCTCCCCTTCCACCTTTGTCGCTAGGGTTTTGAAGTCAGTAGCCCAAACTAGGGTTAGAGGCATTCACGGTCACCATAGTTGAGGAGGAGAAATATTCAAGGAAAGAAGGTTCTGTTTTTTTTTTTTTTATCTGATAAGGTCTTTATTTGGTATATTTTTTGGGGTATTGAATCAGATAGTATATTTTTCGGGTATTGAATCAGATAGCAATGTTTATGTCTAATCTGACAAGAACATATATTGAATCCTTTTTTTCAGGTTGTTTTGCTGGTATTTTTCGGTATGAGTTTTTTCTGGTATTTTTTCGGTATATGAATCAGAATCATAAATTGATTTATAGTTACCAGGTTTACAGGTAAAACATGGAAGCTTGGAGCTTTATCGGGTTATTGGGTATTGTTATTGAATTTTTCAGAATCGCTCTGATACCATGTAAAATTTATAAAAATCTGATATTGGATATTGATATTGATTTGTTATATTTTCTACAATTTATACAAGAGAGTATTTATAGTCTATTGACTTATTTTACCATTGAGACTTAGAGTAGCTCTTAACGGTAAATTTTTATTTGTCCTAAATTACAATTTTATCCTTTACCTATTTTACAATATTATCCCTTTAATTAATTCTATTCTTCAACAAAAGAAGAGAAGGGCAACAGGTTCCGGCGGGCTTCTACTGAACATTGGATTGCCCCCTGTTCCTAAAGCCTAATCAAACTCTATACGGAGCATATTAGCTTAGCAAGTCTCCGAAGTTGGCTTAATATTAGGCCCTTGGCCTATCGCCATTTTAAATTGGTTCAAGGATAGTGCCGTAAGGGGATAACTGAACTGGGCTTATTTGACTGTTTTAATTGGGCTTTTATATCCATTTTGAAGCCCCATTTACTTAGGCCCAGATAAGTCTAACCGTCTTCCTCGGCGACACGGGAGAGTGAAGCGAGGGAGCAAATGAGTTCCATGGGAGGGATGAGGTTGTTCGACGCGCACTGCCACCTCCAAGACGCTCGCATTGCCGCCGTCGCTCCCCGCCTAATCCGTACAGCCATTGACTCCGGAGTAGTGCGTTTCTCGGTCAACGGCGTGTCTGAGGTATCTTTAGCTTGATCTTCTATACTTTCTGTGGTTGAGCATTATACTGGGAGAATATCAGTATAAATAAACTGAATAAATGCTTTGCTAGCTATTATTCGTCCGTTTGATTGTTCAAACTGATATTTTGAATATGATTACCTCTTAGATTTAAGAGATAGAATTACGCGAGAGGAGAAACTCGTAAGTGATAGCTTGGACTATTTTCTTCATCAAAATTGATCAGAAAGATTTCTTAAACTGGGAAGAATATTTTTGTCTGATTCTTAGAGTGCTCTATAGAAGTAATATGGTCTAACTCTGCTTGTGTCTTAGATATGTTCGATTCCTATTCTAGGGGATACTGAGAAATTAACCTATGCTCATTTTTCACTACAAATACTGGAATAATAGAGTTTTTCTTCAGGAGATGATAGAGAGAATTTGAGCTTAGACAAAGACACGACCAATCTCAAAACCAAACCAAAAACAGCTATTCTCTTGCCAATTTTATCTGTTGAATAAAAAAAATATCTCTAAGTCTTTTTGCCTTCAAATCATTTAAATTACTGTTTGATGGTACAGAAAGACTGGCATGTCGTGAAGCAGATGTCTGATGAGTACCCCTCTATCATTCCTTCCTTTGGCTTGCATCCATGGCAAGTACCCCCTTCCACTTTTATGTGGACAATGTTTAAATTAGAGATAATTGAAGAGTCGTTATTTATTGTTTAATGAGACACTTATAAAACAGAGAAGTGGAGATTGGCTTAAGGTCTATCTTTTTTTCATTTTTATTAAATAGAGATTATATAGGTATGATCAAAATTAGTATCTTTGTGTTCAGGTATGTCACTGAGAGATCTCCAAATTGGTTCGAAACTCTGATGGGATTCTTTGTTGACACACCTGGTGCTGCTGTTGGTGAGGTACGATCAACCCCTTATAATGATCAAAGTTCAAATTTTACAAAATTTGCTTTCATGAAGTGCCTTTTCACAAAACAGTTCCATATCTTGTTACTGCTGCAGATTGGTCTTGATAAGGGTTCACATGGAAAGACCATTGATTTCACCGAGCAGGTTATATTTCATTATTTCTGATTATTAAATCTGTTGTGCAACTTCTTAGCAATTTTGTTGTAAAGTAACATCAATTATTCCAATAATAGGTTGAAGTTTTTCGGCAACAACTTGAGCTTGCTAAGGAGTTACAGAGACCTGTTTCTGTCCACTGTGTACGCGCGTTTGGGGACCTCTTGGAAATTTTGAAGTCAGTTCTAGTTAATTAAATTTCTTGTTTATTTTGAGTATATTCTGCTTAATAATAAAAAAAATAAAAAATTGTTTCACAGACAAACAGGGCCTTTCCCAGCAGGTGTAATTCTTCATTCATATATGGGATCTGCAGAAATGGTGCCTGAACTTTCAAATCTCGGTTCCTACTTTTCATTTTCTGGGTTCCTCACTTCCATGAAAGAACAAAAAGTGAAGAAGATGCTAAAATCTGTAAGTAACCCCCCCCCCCCCCCCCCCCCCCCCCCCCCGGGACGGGTCCCAATACCCATGCTACCATCAAAAGTCAACAAACTAAAGAAAAAGGATAGGATGTCATGATCATGCTACTAAATTTATTTGTCTTTTTAGGTACCAAAAGACAGAATTCTGATAGAAACTGATGCTCCTGATGGGTTGTCAAACTTCAACAAGGAATCTTTGATACATGTCCCCGAAGAGGACATACCAAATGAAGGAGACAAATTGGCATCTCTAAATCACCCAGCAAACATTCACAATGTGAGACTGCATGTTTGATAATGATTTGCAATATTTTACTGATGATGAGTAAGTGAGCATATGGAAATTTCTTGCAGGTGTTGGAGTTTTTGTCAATGCTACTTGAGATGCCAAAGGAGGAAGTTGCTGTGCTGAGTTATCAAAATGCAGTTCGCTTGTTCTCCTATCCTGGATCCAAAGTGAAATCAGAAGTTTGAAAATTTTGAAACTATTTTTCTTATGCAGCTATGCTCAAGTGTTTCATGTTTCTAGTTTTGTACAATCTCTGTATTATAGCTCCAAAATGATGGAGATTATTGTACATTTATTAGGATAGTTGTGTCAAGTTACTGTCTTACGTAAAAGCTGGTAGAAACCAACTACTGACTGATGTTTGCAAAGCTACAGAAAATTTCTGAAATCAACTACTGACGAGATGTTGCACATTTTTATACTGCCCGTTCAATTTTTTAGAACTACGCAAAAGCTGGTAGAAACCATTTTTCTAGCAAGGGGGTGTCCTGGTATAGGGAAGGCTCAGCTTCCACCAGCTCCTAAATACACCAATTAGCAATATGTCGCATTAAATTATCATAATACCTTGTGTATTATACTATGCATGAACGCTTCACAAATTTGACCTTGTGTAATAAAATGGAAAGACCACATGCCCTGCTCAGATATTGTGTAATATGTGATATCAACACGAAATGAAGGGAGCAATTTTGTTATATCTTGGAAGAGAGCAACTGGAAAACTATTCTCGTTTCCTAATACTCCTCGCACAGATGATTACAATTCCAATAGGGACTACAATACTCTCAACTTTTAAGAATAAATGAACAAAATTCGAAGAAAAATGTGAGATTTTCACTAATTAGTGCAGCCTTGAGGCCTATCTATCATAAGAAAAGTGAATGATTGTGATTATGATTAACAAATAAGTGAGCGGACAGTTAAATGAATGTAACTGGGTTGATGGCCAAAGTTTTCAAATATATATTAGTTTGTACTATCTCTTTTGTGATGCATGCAAAGATACAATTAATGTTTACTAATTAACAAATAAATAATTATTATTAACAGATAAGTCGGTAAATAATTAGGTCCACAATGTCTATCTAGCAGTGCTCAAGAATTTTCCAATAAATTATTATTATTACAATTAATGGATTAAAAAAGCTTCCTAGCTAGTTTTATGATAAAATAAAATAAAAAATAAAAAGGAGGATATGTTATTGCTAAACAACTATTGATCAGCTCTTTCTTAACTATTTATACATCCTTAAAAAAATAGAACTGTAAGAAGATAGTAAATCGCACATACTAGCATTCAGTAATCCTGTTCATGGTGCATTTCGCAATAGAAGTGTACTATAAAACGCCTCCTAGAAAACAGTGTTGGGGGGGAGGCACTTGCCTATCCCAAACTCAAAAAGTTTCAAAATATGCTTTTTTTTTATCATATTTTTCAAAAAAAAATTACAAAAATATATTTGTGCTTAAAATAATTGTACAATTATGTCATGTTCTGAAAATTTTGCTCCACCCTATTTTGTACTGTCCTAGCCAAGAACATACCACTGGCATCCAAGAATTTTTGGGATTAAATGGTTCTTTGTAGATGGGTTAGCTTTAATTTAACATTTTGGGGGGCTCATATACAATGAACTAGTACATTTGTTAGGGAACCAAATCTCCTGTCCACATATGGGCAAGAAATTTCTGCCAAGAGGTCCATCCGTTCATCCATTCATAATTTTAACGGTCATAATTAAAATAAGACGAATATTGAATTTTGAGAAGACAAACTCATATTTTAATTATTACAATCCATTTCATAGATTGATGATTAAAGGAATTGATTACAAGCTGGCCCAGCAGAGAAGAATCCATCAAGAGGAAATCACTGGAGTGGTCCAGTTAGTTGTTCATGATCAAGTGTATCTGCGTATTTGAGCTGTATGGTGTCATGTGTGGCTATCTAGCGGATAGCTAACTTTAGTTCTCTAAATCACGTTCTATGTAATGTATCCAAAGGAATTCGTACCAATATTTAGCCAGAAAAGTTTGTTTCTCGACGAGCCTTGATAATATATGTATAATTTTTAAATTCAATGACAGCTAATGTTAGATTTCAGCCGTACAATAAATAAATTATACAATATATTAAATACAAAATATAGTGGCTAAATTAATTCCACCACAAGAGCACATATTTTGTACACCATTTCTCTCATTTTTCCCATCAGGTAAACGATTTGGAGCAGAGTTTCACAAATTCATGACTCATGCAAATAGATAAAGAATAAAATCATCCTTCTTTGACAAAATATTGCGATGCTCCTTTGAATAACTTGACTTAATTTTGCTCAATCATGTTTGTACTCGTACAATTTGCGTACATTGATGGGATGAACAATTCGGGAATCACCGTCAAGAAAATTAGATGCAATGATATTATTCATTGCCTCTGTAGGATGATATGCATCCCAAAACACATACTTCGATCGATCGGCACATAATATCGAGCTTGAGTTCAAACAAAGAAATGGAGGGAAGCTTGCACCACAACATGGCTCTTCAGCATTCACAAAACCTAAAAATTATAAATTGGATAAAAACTAAAAACTAGATGTTCCAAAGAAAATTGAGAAGAAAGAAGATATCCCCCCCCTAAAAAAAAAGGATTTTTTTTTATTTTTGTCCTTCAAATTTTTAAATTTTTACAAAAAAAATTATTACTATTAGCCACTATCATAAAATAAAATCACATGACGCATATTCATCCAACCTCCAATTTCAATTTTCTGGTTTTGCCCCAGTGTGTAAGTACAATAACATGAGGAAAAGGAAAGGGACAGAATAGTACCATATTGGCTGTAGTTTCTGAGCACTTGCATCACAATATCAAAAGAGTTCGCATAAACAAAAGTAGTTTCCGGTCCCATCTCTTGATTTAGTTGGTAAATTCTCTGTCTCAATTTTGCGTTGTAAGCTCGGATTAGCTTGTTGGCAGCTGATGAACACTTTCCATTTGGAATTACCAGCAGCGCACGGACATACGGAATGCATCCAATTGGGCCCACATCTACTACTACAATCTTTCGTGCACCTAGTTTGTGTAACCGCTTCACAGAATACAAAAGTTCAATTGACATTAACTACAGAAAGCATGATATATTGATATATTATCAATTGAATACGAAAGTGTGGAACCATAGAAAATAAGGAATGAAGAGAAAACCTTAAGATATGAGGTCAAGTTGGATAACATAGTCTCTTGAAGAACTGAAGGAGGAACCTTATCTCCTTGCAAGAAAGGTATAGATGGTTGGAGATAGTTCAATATGTCATTAGATCCAGCTGCTATAGAAAAAATTGCTTTTTTCAGTAATTCACTTGTAGCATTCTCTCCTATTTGACCAGACATTTTATTTCTGGTATCCTGAAAATAGTCGATTTGTCGTCCCAGTGGCAATCTTCCAATCTTTAAATAAAACAAAAAAAATTCTATTATCACTGATGGTAATGACCAACCAAGACTAAATGTGAGATTAAAATAAGAAAAGTTGGTTGCTTACATAAACGGTGCCAGTATTCTCTAAGATGCCAGAAGAGCCAGAAGCATAGTTGATACCAGACTGCATCACGCTAAGGCTTGAATTAGGGGCTAAATATGGAGGAGGAAATGCCTTTTGGCCTAAGTTTTGTCCTGATAACTTAAACCAAACATGCACTGGTTAGTTATACCAAATTGACAATAAATAGTAGTTGGTGAATCTCCCAATTTACTGTACCTATTATATCAGAGATGGTTCTTCCATTGGTAAATCTCCCGGTTGGTTGGCCTCCAGATGGCAAGAAATCAATACCATACGGTGGTACATTGGCCTTAGAGATGGTAAATAAATAGTCATTGTTACCGGCATCCACAAGGGAATCACCGAATACAAATGAGATGTAAGATTGTGAACAAGATACTTTAATAGACAACACCAAAAGCACCAGGAACAGAGAATGGAAATTTGGTTTCAACATAGCCATGTCTTTGTATGCTAGCTCGGTAAAGCAGGACCCTGTTTATAACTTTGGAATTTCTTTTTTATTTTTATTTTATTTGGTACAATAGTGACGACATATGTCACCTGATGTGGTTCATGTAACAAGCATGACCTATGAAAGCTGAGGTCAATACCTTTTGAGTAGTTCCAAGTTCAGACAAGCACATGCAAAAAATATCACAAAATTACGACCTAAACTTTATCAATCATAATAAACGCTTCACCAGAAACAATCAAGATATACATTAATTAGGACTAACTGTAGTTGAAATGTCTCCCCTAGTTTGTCATAATAGCCCCAGCCCATACAATCAAAGGCTTCACACACTCACAAATAACCACACCCATTACCACTCACAGATGACATTCTAAAATCAGAGCTAACATGCCTATACACTAGAGAACATATCTGGGACTGTAAAAAAATCCCCAAAACTATTGACAATTCTAAAACACCAGGAATTAATTTAAATTAAATTAACTGAAATCAAGCTTCCAAAATCTTAAACCAAGCTTGTCTTCCTTCACTCGAATCGACCCCACCAATTTCGCCAGCATTTTTCATAGACCGGCTTAGCTGAAAAACTGGGTGTCGGCACAGCTTACTGACTCCTTTTCTGAAACTAAATCGATCCATTAGCCCATCATCTGTTGTACTGTTAGCTAATCCATTCTCAGATGCTATACACTCACGGTCGCCATTGAACTCGCAGTTTGATATGGGACCCGCAGATAAGATTAGCTGGTCAAATGCAGCTTGGTCAATGAGTGGGAAATCGGGATTTTTTTCTATGTAAATAGGTTTTGAAGTGTTGGTATTAGGTTCATCTCTGTCACTAGGGGACTCTGAACATGACTGGTGGACCCCACTTGCAGAGATAGCTTCCTCTCTTTCTCGAATGGTTTTCAGAATTAGTGTTCTGAGGAAATTCATGACTTGGACTGCATGAATTAATGCCGTTAAGGGATCAGCCATCTGAAAAGGAAAAAAAAAATAAAGCGATTTAGTGTCTTCCTAATTCAAAAACTCAATACAAGACCCATAGCATATAAGAGAAACATAGAGAAGCTCGCCCCTTTTTACTTTTAGCTAAAAGATCCTTCAAATTTCATTTTTTTTTCCCTACAAGGCCCTTGAGAAATGCATTTTGTCTTAAGCCCCTAGGAAACTCAAAATTGATCCCAAATATTAGTTCATCTCTAACAGGGTTATCAGTACAAATGAAGAAATCATCATAACAAAAGATAGAATTAAAAACTAATAACATAACATTAACGTAAATTACATTTACTAATTTTAAAATAACAAATTAAGAAAGATCAATAAGATGACTAGAACAAGTTTTGTGTGTACAAGGACTATTCTGTCAATTTTCAACATGTATACATCATGAGAGTAAAAAAGAAACAGTTAGGTGCTAAAGACCTGATTTGCAGCAAGAATTAGGTGCTAACTCTTAATACTTAATAAACAGCAACCCATTTGCTAAAAAAAAATGAGATGAGAGAGTAGCTTATGCAATTTCCTTACAAATGAGGAGCTTCTTTTGCATATTGTTCTAACAAGAGAGTGAAGAAATAGTAAAAAGAGTGAGGCAATAAGACTTTGCAAAGCGCGGATCGGCCCATACTATGAATTCATATCTATGTTTACAAAGTTCAAACAGTCGATCTGAATCGCTCAACATGATATCTATATGAAAATGTAGATGGAGACCGGTTTGTACTTCTTTAAGATTTTTTTTACTATTTTTTAGATAGGTTGAAAATCACTACTTTTGGATGGTCCATAATTTTTAAATTAGGTGATCTCTACTTATTTTAAAAAATAGTAAAAAAAATCTAGAAAATGTAAAATTTGATTTCCAAGTACATTTTTGTATGATCTTATGAAGATATTGTACTTTTTTAAGATTTTTTTTACTATTTTTTAGATAGGTTGAAAATCACTACTTTTGGATGGTCCATAATTTTTAAATTAGGTGACCTCTACTTATTTTAAAAAATAGGTAAAAAAATCTAGAAAATGTAAAATTTGATTTCCAAGTACATTTTGTATGATCTTATGAAGATCATGTTGAATGGTTCGGATCGACTGTTTGGACTTTGCAAATGAATATATGGATCCATAGTACAGATCGATGTGCGCTTTGCAAAGTACCATAGCCTCACTATAGTAGTGTAAATAATAATTCGAGCATCCTATAACTGTTTCTAACCTGGGTCATGTTGGGTGCGAAAACCATGGCAATGTTTCTGGCATTCATTTTGTTGTAGTGCTCATTTTCTACTACATCTGCCATGAGGTTTATGGCCCAATCAAGTAGGACCAATTGTGTGGCGGGTAGTGTTCTCGCCAGCTGTGAGCATTCTTCTTCTGTGTTACAGTGCATCACCTGCTCTGGTGTCAACGAGTCCAGTACGCCTGATGGGAGTTCCCTAAACCATGCCTACAGAGAAGAAAAAAAAAAGGCTACATGAGTCATTTCCATAGTAGTAAATTATATATAGTAAAAAGCAATTGTACATTCCCACTTTTTTATTTTCATGATTTTTGTCATAGGGTTTCATAGGGTTTTCCTGTACAGTTTGTATTCTGGATTGGAGTTCACAAATAATGATAAATCTGCACATATAAAACATATCATTTCCTAAATTTGGAAATTTTCATATTGTTGTATCTGTATGTTAGATAAGATAACTGTATCTATATCTGTGCAATAGAGCTTCCAAGTCATCATATATCTTTTCAATCTTATCTCTATGTAAGCATTACTGTCCCTGCCAGCTCATGCAGCAGTAAAGGAACTATTTGTTGTATTAAGTACCTTCTAAACATTCAAATAAACAACACATAAATTGCAAAAGATAAAACTCTGAAAAATGCCCATAGTCCAATTCTCTTTTTTCAAGAAATTAATCACCCCCATTCCAATTACACAAGCAGGGCCTTTTAGTAATTTCGTCGCTCTGTCATAATCGAGCAGTCATCTTTGGCAGTTTCTCCATAAAAACATTACAAGCACAAATTACAGTAACACCAATGTTCCAATATAGTAATATCAGTACCGGCAAAGGATATACATGCAAACTTTCTTACCACAGCTGTAATAAATGTACAGTTATGTAAGTACGAGTTTACCTTTATCAAACCGGCTAAGCAATGTAAATCAACCCCTTCGGGCACAACACCTCGGTTTAAGCTCTCCCTGACATATACCTCCTGGCTATTATCAGCATTTATCCTGAATATTCCCTCTGCCTGAAAACACATGAAAATAATATTGTCAACGAACTCTAAAATTAAATGGATTTTAGATACAATAAGATCAAATTATAGTACTAAGTATGCTACCTGAAGACCACCATGTTGGTACAGGTGCCTTTGCATGGAGAGCAAAATTGTAGGTATGCTGTTGCCTCTTTTGTCGAAGGAGCATTGCATTGAATTTGGAGAAACCCCAAATACACTTACACTGAAGAAAATACAATAAAAATTTATAAATCCTAGCAAGGTACAAATGAGAGTATTAATCAATTGGGAAGTTGGTAAAGCACGAGGCAAACCCAGATAAAACACGATTTGTACCAGTAAGGGACAAATGGAAGTTATGAAACAAATATTCCTAGATAATAAATTAAGTTTGACTAGGAAGAGTTCCAACACCTAGGTAGCAAATTATCCAGAATAGTATAAATAATAATAATAGTAATAATAATAATAATAATAATAAAAAAATATTATTATGTTTAGCCTCTCAAAAATCCTAAATATTGAATAATTTGAAATCAATTGCATACTTTAATTAGATTCCTTTTTAAGAACAACTCATTGAACAGTAGACATCTACCACAAATGTTCCCTTAATTTACTCATTATATCTAACTGCTACCCTAATTATTCTATTAGTCTATGATCAAGCGTAATTATGGTAAAACACCAGTTGGATTTTGCAATTAAAAGTTAACAGCTCCGAGGAAATTCCCAACTACCATCAAGTACAGATCTTTAGTACAAAAGAAGCTAAAGGAGAAAGTAAAATGGAAGCACTATTTTTAATGACAAAAATTAAAACAAATCAAGACATGTACCTAGCACTTGGGACCTGCTGGGGCACCTCTGGCTCTAACTCCACCGGCAAGCCGAGAAATCCATCGAACCGATCAAAGGTCACATGTGCCACGTGTTGCACATCTGTGGGCCATCCAATATCCATAGGAGCTCTGGGCAAGCAGCCTCTCCCCTCCTCCTCCAGTTCAGAGCGGACACTGCACATCACCAGTGATTTCCTCAGTGCTGCCACAACCATTTCAAGAACAGAGAACTGGTTGCTTCCTTCTTTCTCTTCTTCCCTCACACCTAACGAAGGATATATCAATGGAGAAGAAATTGGCACCTCTTCTTCCTCTTCTTCCTCTTCTTCCTCCTCTAATTCTTCTTCGTCTTGGTACTCTTCCTCTTCTTCAGAGCTCTCATGCGAGGAGTGGAAGCCAAAACGGATCTGGAAAGGAGCCATGCGATTAGCTGGCTAGGTTTTGGAGAAAGCAGAGAGGTGGAATGGGGTAATGAAGTGGGTTTTTGAGAGAGGAGAGGTGGTGGAGGTGGTGGTGGGAGGGAGTAGGAAAGGAAAAATAAGATATAAATCTAATGTTTATTTAGCTGTCTTTTGGCTTTACTTTTGAGTATATTGATTGCTGACTTGTCCCTCATGGACCCCATCTGCTTTGCGCTATTGTAATCATATGTAATTTTTTTAATAAAAGTAGTTTGGCCACTTGTTTTAACAAAAAGGAATAAATATATGCAGAATTTTTCATTTATACAAATAATATAAAATAATATGCGTACTGGATGGATTGTATGAAAATTGTGATATCATAGAAAAAACCAGTGTTCTAAATAGCGGCGCTATACCTAAATAGCGCGCTATAGCGCCGCTGTAGCGCCGCTATAGCGTTTTTGGACCCTAAACGCTAAGCTATGGCATGAAAATATGCTAATTGCGCTACGGCCGCTATAGCGGTAATAGCGGTCCGCTATAGCACATAGCGTGTAGCGCGCTATGCATATTGGGTTTTTTTAGACAATTTATATGGGCTTAAATAAAGATCTATAAAATTTATTTTGTATAGAAAAAAAAAATATAATGAATCATGATGCTTAAGATATTTGTATAGAAAAAGATCGATAGTTTATGATATTATTATGGATATTTTGAACCATGGACTTTTGTACTAGTTCAATGAATATTAATTTCTTAATTAATTTAGTGTTATTTATTGTTCTATGAAACTTTAGATAATGTTAAATATAGTACAAATATAATATAATTTTTGTAAAAAAAAAAAAGCTATTTGGAATAGCTACGCTATTCGCTATAGCTTTTTTTGTAGTCTTCCCGCTATGACGCTATAAACGCTATTTAAAACATTGGAAAAAACCATAACTTTTTATTCCACAATTCCGATTCTTTTAGAAGGGTGAGGTTTTCGTTCAAACGACTTCCTCTCGTATAAAACTGGCCCTACATAAAATCTATATAGTTTAGATTCACTGAACTATAAATTTATTAAGTTTTAAATATTATACATAAATCTTAATGCATATTAGATAGTTTAAGTTTGGTTTTGGATGAGATTTTGTTCAAAATCTTTAGGACATAATTCAATTTTTTTGAAAACGGATGAAACAAAGAATAGAGTTAACTTAAAATAGAGAATAGTAGCTAACTCAATTCTTAGTTGGATTGGTAGAATAGTGAGTTAACTCGCAAAAGACAACGATAATAGTTTGTAGCTCTTGATTCAAGTGAGAATTAGCTCAAAAGAATAATGTTATTTTTGGGTTAGCTTTATTCTTGCCCCAACTAAATGAACCGGAAAAAAAATTGATTCCTTAAAAATTATCTGAAATAACCAAATTTTTTTTTTCTGATATTTTTATTATTTAACATACCAATCATCTCATGTCACAGAAATCACATTCCTAAATATATGACATCAAGATCTCAAGGCAATCCATTTATTATCCTATATTACTTTTGGGTCCGCCTAGCTCTCCCCCGTGAACAATCCCCCGTTTCATCCCCCATCAGTTGCATTAATTAAGGTAGTTAGTTAGTTAGAATTTATAACTGTCAGTGTATTTTAGAAATTTGCAGAAGTATTCATATGTACCACAACTAGTATTCATCCATCTATATGAAGGTATTCACATTTGCAATAGAAATATATTTGGATATATTACAACAAGAAAGTAGGGGACAAACAACATGTGTGGGGGACCGCACAACTGTCAGAACATTAATTAAGTGGGGGACCGCATAACCGTCAGCGCATTAATTAAGTGGGGGACTTCTAACTACCTTCAGCTCATTTTAGAAATTTGCAAAAAAAGTATTCATCTGTAACACAACTAGCATTCATCCATTTATATAATGTATTCATCTTTGCAATAGAAGCATATTTGGACACATCAATCACTCATCTTTTTACACGTTTTTAGAGGGTTTTTTTTTCTCCGTTCAATCTAACCATATTTCTGACGATCTGTGAGAAATTTTGCAAATCTAAATCCACGAATGTCTTCTACACAATTTTCTCTTTCAAATGAGATCCATGATGACATACTTTTGAGTTGTCCGTTGCACAAGTATTCACACCTCATCATGCAAGTATTCATCCCGCATTAAGCAAGTATTCATCCTCATCGTGTAAGTGTAAATAGTTAATGTACCAAGAGTATTACACGTTTTTAGAGATGGGTTTTTTTTTCTCCGTTCAATCTAACCAATATTTCTGACGATCTGTGAGGAATTTTGCAAATCTAAAACCACGAATGTCTTCTACACAATTTTTCTTTCAAATGAGATCCATGATGACGTACTTTTGAGTTGTCCGTTGCACAAGTATTCAACCTCGTCATGCAAGTATTCATCCCGCATTAAGCAAGTATTCATCCTCATCGTGTAAGTGTAAATAGTTAATGTACCAAGAGTATTACAACATATGTGCATACCAAACAAATAAAAAGTATTCATCCATAAGATATCAAGTATTCATACATATAAGTTAAAGTATTTATGCCTAAGATTATTAAGTATTCATCCATAAACGTTGAAGTATTCATTTCTAAAACATTAAGTATTCATCCATATGTACTTAGTACGCACTGTTCTAATTCACCATTAATGAAGCTTTGTTCTTTGCAAATAACTCGGATCTGACCCGGCGGTCGACAGTGATGGATCTACTCTGGCGGAGGCGGAGGTGGGAGAGAGGAGGCGGAGGTGGGAGGTGGGAGACGGAGGTGAGAGACGGAGGTGGAGGTGGGAGGGAGGCCGAGAGGGAGAGGTGGGAGAGGCGGGCGGAGGTGCAGAGGGAGAGGTGGGAGAGGCGGGCGGAGGTGGAGGCGGAGGGGAGAGGGAGAGGTGGGAGAGGGAGGGAGAAGAGGAAAGAAATAAATGGAGAAAATTGGGTAATTAATTTGTAGGTCCCACTAGGTAGTTAGAATTTGAATTATAGTTTAAAAAAGAAGTTAGTTAGTTGGGGGAAAATAGGGGGGATAGAGGGGGGAAAGTATAATTACCCTACTTTTAAATAATTTTTATAAATAAAAATTCTTGTGACATAAGGGTATTATCCAACCTAAAAAAAGATACTTATATATGTTTGCTGGTAGTTCAATTTAGGTAGGAAATGTATTAACAATC
>JAJGRW010000491.1:0-52923 GCA_025461045.1 Carex parvula | reverse complement strand
CGCCGAGCAAGTTCGCTTAGGGTTGTCGCTCGGATTGCACTGGAGAAGAGAGCTTCTTCGCTATAGCCTCTGAAATTCGATTTGCTCCGAACAGCTGTCCAGTTCCGAAAAAATTGCAAAGTTCATCTGATGATCTGCACGATTATTGAAGCAGATCCAACAGCCAGCAATCCGAAGTAAATGGCTGGTTTAATTTGCAAAGCACGGTAGCCTTACTCTATATATATATATACATACATATATATAGAGTAAGGCTACGGTGCTTTGCAAAGTAAACCACCCCGTTTACTTCGGGCTACTTTTTAGATTTTGAAAATCCAAACAACCGATC
This sequence comes from Carex parvula, assembly GCA_025461045.1. Lineage (NCBI taxonomy): Eukaryota > Viridiplantae > Streptophyta > Magnoliopsida > Poales > Cyperaceae > Carex > Carex parvula. The sequence goes on along the minus strand of JAJGRW010000491.1, from coordinate 52,592 downwards.
CGAACCGTTCAACATGTTCTAAACATTGAAATGTGCTTGGAGACCAAATTTCACATTTTTTGGAATTTTTTACTATTTATTAAGGCACTTTGAAAATCGCTGATCCGACGGCAAACAGTAAAAAACAGTAAATTTTCTGGACCACCGGATCAGAAACTTTCAAAGTGGGTTAATAAATAGAAAAAAAATTCCAAAAAATGTAAAATTTGGTCTCCAAGCACATTTCAATGTTTAGAACATGTTGAACGGTTCGGATCGGTTGTTTGAATTTTCAAAATCTAAAAAATAGCCCGAAGTAAAAGGGGTGGTTTACTTTGCAAAGCACCGTAGCCTTACTCCATATATATATATATACATACATATATATATATATACATACATATATATATATACATACATATATATATATACATACATATATATATATACATACATATATATATATATACATACATACATATATATATATATACATACATACATATATATATATGAGGAGGGATCAAGTTACAACAAAGTTACAACAATCATTTTTTTCATTTTCAAAGTCCAAATCATCGATCCAAACCGTTCAACATGATTATCTAAATAAATGTGCTTGCAGATCAAATTTTACATTTTTTTTGAATTTTTTTTACTATTTATTAAGATGGGTACAAAATTCAATGGTCTGAATATGACTATTTTTTGTAAAATACTTAATAATAGTAAAAAAATTCAAAAAAAATGTAAAATTTGATCTGCAAGCACATTTTATTGTGGAGATCATGTAGAACGGTTTGGATCGACAATTTGGACTTTGAAAATGAAAAAAATAGTTGTTGTAACTTTGTTGTAACTTGATCCCTCCTCTATATATATATACACACACACACATATATTGATCATAGTAGACAAATTATTTTTGTTTATCGAACAAAAATTTCAAGATATTGCGTGATAAACATATAAAGAAATAGAGTTCTTCAAGGTAATTACTTCTCAAATATGACATAATTTCAATAAAAAATCACATGGAGAAGAATTAGATCGAATTTAGATATCTTATAAGTAGCTAAGCTTTATTATTAAGTTTCCAATAATGGGCTTAACATGTTTATTATCTTTATGGTTTTTGATAAAATTATACGTCACTTCCTTATCTCATGATTATATAATAGAACTTCAATTTAATCATTCATGAAAATAAGTAAATTAAACTTTCAATTAAATTGAATATGCCGAATTGCAATATCTAATTTCATGAGAATCTTGATTAAATGAAATTGCAATACCTAAATTAATGAGAATAAATAATAAATTCTAAATTAGACAATGGAATTTTCATATCTAATTGAATATATCAATCTTGATCAAATACTTAATTGGAAAATTAACCTCTTATGAGAATAATTCAATTTGATCAAATAAAAATTTCAATTATTAAATATTCATTCTCGTGATCAAACTTCAATTATAATTGAGTATATGAATCCATTAAACGTATAATGCACAATATTAAATTTTTATATTCTTGAGTGCATATATGATGCTTTAATTGCCATATTATTTTTATTTGTGCTTTAATTGCTATATTTTTATTATGCCTTAATTTATAATTCTATAAAATTAAGGAGGAGTGCATGAATTGAGGGGGAACCCTCTTATTTTTATTATTGTAATAATTTCATCCTTTTGACCATTTCCAAAAAGGAAAGAGATATTACTAGTTCGTTAAATTGGTATTCGATAAACACAAACCCGGGAAAGAAAACAAAAACAAAAATTCAAAAATTTCGAATTTGTGGGAATTATCCAATTTATGCACTCACTTGATATACATGTTTTTGCAGATTGTCAAAAGGGGGAGATTGTTGGATTGTGTCATAATCTACTTGTTTGTTTGATTAGATTTGCAAAACATATATTTGTTGAATTTTACAGTTTCCTATCTTGAGATATTATGTAGGTTCGTGACGATACAGATTGCTACATATACATCAAAGAGGAATGATCAATTGCTATACTTATCAAGAATGAGTCACGAAGAACCAAGCATTGGACTGAGAAACATTGATTGCAACATGACTGTTAAGGCTCTTTCCTTTGTCTTTGAGATAATTGACTGCACCATTGTTCCGATGAAGGCTAAGACTTCAAAATCAATATCTACTCTTCACAAGCTTTCCGAAAAGTGGTCATATGCCAAAATCGGATACCCGAGCGCCGAGATACGCCAGTTTGAAGATTGCTGAAGGGTGCTGAAATTCCACAACCGTTATAACGGTTGTTTGGCGTTATAACGGTTAATAGGCATTGTAACGGCTGTCACAACGGTTGCTCTCTGGAAGGTTTTGGGTTCCGGTGCAACGGTGGTCACAACGGAATAAATCAATTGGTCTGGAAATGATTTATTCCGTTGCAACTGTTAATTAATCGTTACAACGCTTGATATCGGGCAGCTTACACACCATTCGTATTTTGGCCGCAGTTTGGTCATACGAACTTTTGAGTGAATCAAAGCTTGTTCAGATGAATATTCCTATTTCACATGTAGGAGCGTGCATCTTTATGTGACCAATAGATTTATCAATTGAATTGATATTAGAACGAGATAGAGAGTCTCACCCTTCGACACTTAGATACTGCTACGAAACTTTCTAGGAAACCGAGATCTACAACTTTCATGTTGTAACTTTATTCAAATTATGAAGTGATGGGTCGCTATGCGTCGTGGAAGGCTGACGTCAGATATGGTAACGTGTATAAACCTAGATTTGCTTCTCTCCCTATATATAGAAGCAAATATTAGGTTTTCTTAAGGAGGCTCCAGCCGTCAAATACTTTTTCCTCAACTACAAAAGAGAGCCACCATGGTTGCTTGATTTACTTCAATACTCATTCAACAACCAAAATCTACTCCACCACACTCAATCCATTGAAAGAATTAGAGTGATTTGTGAGGGATATGTTATTTACTACAAACACTGGAGCCTTTGTTGCTCGTCTCTTCTACTTCGAGCCTTTAATGCTCACTTCTCTTGTATTAGAGCATTTAGTGCTCTTGAGCCATTTTTGTGCTCGGGCCGTGTGACTTCTCTAGCTTTGTAAAGACTCACCGGTTTCACCTTGTACTCCTTTCTCATTGGATAAAGAAAGGCGTGTCATCTCGAAGGTCGCGAGCCCCGAAGATGTAGATGTTAGTGCCTAACTCCGTAAACAACTCTCGTGTCAAATGTCTCTTAACTCTTCTATTTATTTTACGCACACTTGCTTAGTTTAAGTTTATTAATTCTTGTTTCCGCCAAGAATAACACATACATACGTTAGTTAAAAGTACTTAGCTTTAAATTTTAAAATGCTCCATATTCAACCCCCCCTCTAGGTGTCTTAGGGACCAACATATATAAGTTATTAATATGTTATTTAAGGAATCTTATTTACGTGTATATGTCATTTAAGAAATGCTTTTGTTATTTGTTTACATTTTTATGAAAATATATCATTTTGTATAAAATATTTTTTGTTCTCTTATAATATATACCGTTGCAATGTATGGGCACAATACTCATATATATATATATATAGTGCTTGGCTATTATGCTTATATAAGCATATGCCCACATATGCTTAAATGAGCATTTTTGCGTTTCCAATATTCAAATGGTCGATCCGACCGTTCATCTTGTTCTCCATATTAATATGTGCTTGGAGACCAAATTTTACATTTTTCTGAATTTTTTTACTATTTATTAAGCCACTTTGAAAATTGCTGATCATATGGTCCAGAATTTTGGAAAAACTGTTTTTACTGTTCACCCAGATCAGCAATTTTCAAAGTGGCTTAATAAATAGTAAAAAAATTCAGAAAAATGTAAAATTTGGTCTCCAAGCACATATTAATATGGAGAACAAGATGAACGGTCAGATCGACCATTTGAACATTGGAAACGCAAAAATGAGTTATAAGCATATGTGGGCATATGCTTATATAAGCATAGTAGCCAGCCCCTATATATATATATATGAAGACACTTGATTTAAATAAGATATAAAGTAAAACCAAATTAATTCCAATATTTTCGATCATCTCAGCTGTATCGAACGAAAAATCTCCATGTCAGAGACTCAGATGCATTCTATTTGGATACCTTTTAGATGCTGGTTGAAAAATAGCATTAAATAAAGTTAGTTATTTTGAAAAATATTCCATATAATGAATAACTGTATATTCGAAATATTTGTTTATTCTTTTATATACTATTTCAATCAAAAATTAAATAAAGACTCCTCAGCTCTCAATTAATTCAAAATCTCAGCCAAAAGATTCTACTGCGAAATGGATTATGTACAGAAAAGACGGGACCCAGTGGACCCCATGCATCCACGCCAATAACGTGTTACAGCGCACCTGCATGCATGCAGTTACTGTAAGACTAGGCCCCCATAATCTACCCAAGATATTCGGATTAGAAGTTACAATAGTATAATATTTACGCTAAGTGTAAGAGTAAGATGATGATGATTATTTATGATAAAAATAATAAATTTTTTATTATTATATATTGATAATGATAATAATAACACATTAAATTTGGGAATAAATTTGACAACGACAATGATAATGATCGATAATGATGATGAGGATAATAAGTAAATAATGTTAATAATAATAATGGCCATTTATGCACACATTAGTCCATTATTGATCAGTCCATTCTTTAATAATAATTTAGCTTATTCAAGCGCTATTCTGATTCTCTAATCTTCATTTGGCAATCATTTTCGGTCAATATACGACAATTAAGCATCAAATTAAATTACATAAAAGCTAATTAAATGAATATTAGTATTTTAACCATACACATGTTTCAAGAGGAATTACTTAAGAGATATATTATATCGACAAGAAATAAAGTTATAGAGTTTGATAATTGCCTTCCAAACAAATTCTCGTCTGCATTCTCGAGTTTTTTTACTTTCTAGAATATATGTTAGCGCCCGTCTATGTCCAAGCTTAATTTTAAAACTCTAACAGCTACTCACAACTCTTTCAACATTGTCTACAAGTCTTTAAATTTTGAAATCTAGATAGTTCAACTCCTAACTATTATTGTTTTCAAGCGAAAAAAATAAAAGATTTCACCCACTTTTTTTCCCTCCAATCATTCTAATTCATTTTCTCGATTATCTATGACGAACTTTTTGAATCTAAAAATACGAAAAAAAAATCACTCGATTTTCCCTATCAATGAGATCCATGAAAAAAGTATTTTTGAATTATTTTCATGTTCTTGTTTTTTTTATACATACCTTTAAAAAACTCAAGCCTTTAAACTCATGTCAAGTCTTTAAACCTCTATCTACAACCATTAATTTATCATTTTTTATTTTTTTATTTTTTATTTTGTTTATTTTGTTTCACAACCCTTTAAAGTACTTGTGTCAATTATTTAAACATCTGTCTACAATTATTTAAAGTAATTGTGTCAAGCCTTTAAACCTTACATGTAACTTATAAAAAAAAATTACAGTAAAAGTCCGTAAGCACTTTAAATTTTATTTTCCAAGCATTTAAACATCTGTCTACAACCCTATAAAGTACTGGTGTCAAGTCTTTAAACCTTTGTCTACTTGTAGCGAAGGAGCAAACTCGGATCTCCCTCCAGATCAAGTATCTAGCTTCTTCATTGTCTCCTCCGATATTTCTCGTTGCATCTCCCTCCAGATCTCGGATTGTACTCCACCACGGCGGAGGCGAACTATCTGAGAGGAGGGTGGAGGCACAGAGGAGAGGAGCATGGATAGGAGAGGGGAGAGGAGACAGAGAGGAGAGGAGGGCGGAGAGGAGCGCAGAGGAGAGGGGAGAGGAGGGCGAAGGCGGAGAGGAGCGCAAAGAGGAGAGCGAAGAGGATAAAGAAGAGGTAGCGGTGGAGAAGAGATGATAGAAGAGAGTAGAGAGGCGTGAGGTTTAAAGACTTGATGCACAAGGTTTAAAGGCTTCTTACGGGATTCAAAATTGAAAATTCAGTTGGAGACGGTTCAACTAGTTAAGAGCTGAGGCGGGGATGAGGGTTCGGGAGACAAAAACATTATTGTAAAGTTATGTAGTGTAGTGTATAAAATTATAAATAAATAAATAAAGTTATAAATATATTGTACATAATCAAGATATGTAGTGTATAAAAATTTTAAATTTTTTAAATTAAAGAATCAATCTTTGATATAGTGGTAAAGGTAATGTTCTCTTTGTGAGAGATCATAGGTTTGAAACCCGGATGAAAAATTCCTACGTAATATTAAAACAATTGGATAGCTGGACCTTCAACTTTACTAAAAAAAAATTATTTAATCTAGTCACTCATTCATCGATCGACTTAAAACATTAATGCTCTAATTTATCGACTCTTTATTGGTGACCATATACTTACGTTATACACCAAATTTTATATATATACAGCCTCTCTTTATTGTATTAAACATTTTTACACCTCTATCGTTTATTTTGACAATCGTTAATTTTGTTGTGATAGACAATTGTTAAAAGCAAAACAATAGAAAAATATGTTGTTAATTCTCTATCACGACAAATTATAAGTCACTGATGAATTCAATTTCTCCATTTACTAGCTTATAAGTTTCAAAAATTATAAGAGGTTAATTCATAAGAGCCTATTAAATTGGAAGTTTCATCTCTTCTTTGCAAACGAAGAGAGAGAAGCATGCACATATCTTTTATCCACTCGATCCAATCTATCTGCAAATTTATTATCATTGCGTTGTTTGTTTTCAAATTCGGATAGGTCACAGTTGATAGAAAAGGAAATAAGATGGCCTTATTCGTGAAAAAAATTGTACGAATCCCGCAAAAAATGCTGAAATATATATTGTTGTCTACTTGTCTGTAATATCCCAATCATGCAAGGCAACACGTGAAGGCCGGCCGGAGCACAAAATTTGTTGTGGTGCAAAATGATTATCGACTTTGTTGTGCTTGCGCTGTCGATCGTTTCAGTGATCTATTATGAGTAGGTCCAATGTCCATTGGTGCTTTGTTTACGCCAAAGTTCCAACCAATTGTAATGTTTCTTACGTAGGATAAATCATAGATGGCATCAATCTACAGTTTTTTGCAAGATTCTCGCTATAAGGCTTACATGCACATGCGAATCCTTTCACATCATCTAATAAATATATTATATGCTGCGGTTGTTTTATAGTTACAACTGTGTTGTTGTGTTCATCCTATCGTTGAATAAGAAAAATACAAAAAAAAAAAAATGTCATCCCCTTAGGGTGTGCTCCATAGATGGGGAACGCAGGGAAGGGGAATAGGATGTAAAATTTATAAGAATCTGATATTGGATATTGATATTGATTTGTTATATTTTTTACAATTTATACAAGAGAGTATTTATAGTTTCTTGACTTATTTTACCGTTGAGACTTAGAGTAGCTCTAACGGTAAATTTTTATTTATCCTAAATTACAATTTTACTCTTTCCCTATTGTACAATATTACTCCTCTAATTAATTATATTTTTCAACACTCTCCCTCAAGCTAGAATTGTAGATATCGGTTAATCCTAACTTGCTTGTTATTTCCTCAAACGTCTTCAGAATGAGACCCTTGGTGAAGATATCGGCTAGTTGATCTTGACTCTTCATGTAAAGGGTTTCAATTTTCTTTGCTTGCCATTTTCTCTTATGAAGTGGCAATCGACTTCGATATGCTTTGTTCTTTCGTGAAACACGGCATTTGAAGCAATGTGTCTTGCCGCATTGTTATCACCAAACATCTTCATTGGTTTATCAATTTTGAAGTTCAACTCCTCGAGCAATTGTTTAATCCATGTGAGTTCACTTGCGGTGGATGTCATGAGACGATATTCCGCTTCCGCACTCGATCGTGCCACGACATTTTACTTCTTGCTTTTCCATGTGACTAAGTTTCCGCCTACAAACGTGCAATAGCCGGTTGTGGATTTTCTATCAAAACTTCAGGCCCAATCTGCATCGAAATAGCCACACACTTCATTAGATTTATTATTTTTCATCCATATACCATTTTCGGGTGATTTCTTTAAATATCTCAAAATTTTATCAATGGCATCCAAATATGGTTTTCTTGGTGAATGCATAAATTTGCTAATTTGACTTACCGCAAATAATATATCCGGCCTAGTTACCGCTAGGTAGATCAACTTACCTACAAGCCGTTGAAATTGGTTGATATCTTTCTCCATCTTCGAAATTTAATTTACAATTACTATCAATTGGAGTTGAGGCCGGTTTGGATCCTAATTTTTCCGTTTCTTTTAGAAGGTCAATGGTATATTTTCTTTGTGAAATAAATAGTCCTTTGATAAAATGAGTTATTTCAATTCTTAAAAAATATTTAAGTCTACCAAGGTCCTTTATTTCAAATTTTTCTTTTAAGTGTCTTTTAACATTGTTAATTTTTTTCATAATTGTTTCAGGTTATAATTATGTCATCAACATAAACAAGGACAACGGTGATATCATTGGTTTCATGTTTTGAGAATAATAATGTATCGGATTGGCTTACTTTAAAACCGCAAGAAATTAAATATTGAGATAGTTTTTCATACCATGTCCTTGGAGATTGTTTAAGTCCATAGATTGATTTTTTTAACCTACAAACAAGGTTAGTATTTTTTTCTTGTACATAACCCGGTGGTAGGGTCATATAAATCTCTTCCTCAAGTGTTCCTTGAATGAATGCATTTTAACATCCATTTGATATAAATTCCAACCATTGTTTACTGCTATAGAAAGTAAAATTCTTATGGTATTCATCTTTGCTACCGGAGCAAAGGTTTTTTGGTTATCAATACCATATGTTTGGGTATACCCTTTGGCAACTAGCCGGGCCTTGTACCTTTCTATGGTGCCATCACTTTGGTATTTTATTTTATAAACCCATTTGCATCCTACGGGTTTTTTATTTTTTGGTAATGGTACAATGGTCCATGTGTTATTTTTTTTCTAAGGCTTGAAGTTCTTCTTTCATAGCCTTGTACCACACAGGTTGGCTTATAGCTTCCTCAAAATTTCTTGGTTCTTCCATTTTAGAAATTGAACTAAGAAATGCATGGTGCTTTTTTAAAATATTTTATTATGAAATATAATCTTGAATAGGATATTGAACCTTATAGGTTACGAAATCTCGTAACCTTGTGAACGGTTGAGTAGGACGGGTTGATCTCCTTACCGGAACTTCTTCTTCAAATATTTTAATCTTCTTCAATATTTTTATTTTCTTCAATATTTTCATTTTCTTCTTCCTCCACTTTGAGAAGTGTTGTTATTTTCACCTTCATTTTCTTCTTCATCATTTCCTATAATTTTTTGCTCAACAATTTGATTAGAAGACATAGGAAAGACAAAATCATTTTTAATAGTATGATTACAATCTCATTTTTATTTGTTTTAAAATATGACTCATTTTCAAAAGAATGTTACATCTCTATAAATATATAATTTATTATTTATAGGATCATAAACATTTATAACTCTTTTTTTGAGATGAATATCGTAGAAAATAGTTTTAGTATGATCTAATTTATCTCGTTTATTTTGGTGTACATAACATGCAAATCCAAAAATTCTTAGATGATTAAATAATATTTTCCTTTGGTAAATAATTTCTAGTGGGCTTTTTCAATTTAAGACGACACTTGGTGATCTATTTATCAAAGGTTTAAATAGCGTTTATCGCGTCATAGCGGAACGGCTGAAAAAATGGCGCTATGGCCATATAGTGCCGCTATAGCGTGATATTTCGCGCTATAGCGGCGCTATATGGCCATAGCGTCATAGCTTTTTTGATCCGAAAACGCTATAGCGCGCTATTTAGAACGTTGCTATTTATCAAATAAGTTGCGTGAGAATGGCATCCGACCAATAAATTTTTAGAATATTAGTTTGAAACATTAAGTGCTCTTGTCAATAAAAACTAAAAGGAATTTTTTTTTTTTGAGGAAATCTGACAGAGGCTGTCAGATGGTGCGCCATGTAACCCCGATGCTTGTTAGTACTAACATTTCAATATACAAGATCGGAACTAGAAAATTGAATAGGAGGCGCTAAACTAGAAAATACATAATATAATGAAAAAGCAAAAAAATTGTGGTAAGTGAAAGTTGAATATATCCAAGATTTCACAAACACTAAATAAAACTCTAACAACTAGGCTTGTGTACACATTTGTCAATTTATGAGGAGGACAAAAGTATATAACAACTTTAAACAAACAAAAATTTAATTAAATTTCAATATATATGATTAAAATTTTAAAATTATAAAGGTAGCATAACCACCTTTGGCTAAACCTTAGATCGGCCCTGTCAAAATATGAATCAATCAATTTATTTACAGTGCCTCGTGTATTATCCATTCTGCCACCACATCTGCAGGTGTATTTTTTCCATCAAAAATCTTCATATTACGGTGCCTCCACATGACATCAGAGTCCTTTGTTGCATTGCATCCTTGCATTCCTCCTTGAATTCTCAGCTCTTGACCATGTTTCCTGAATTGTTTGCTCCTGTTGGCCTACATTGTAATCCTCCTATTTGGCCTTTGCATACTCACAATGAAAGAACGAATTTAAATTCTAAGATACTTCATTTATTTTGGAAAAAAAAATAATTTGTCATCATTACGAAATGTCAAATTATATTTTTTTTTTTCAAAATATATAGAGTATCTTACAATTTGAATGTATTAGAAGGATCGCGACAATTTATTTATTTATCTAGAAGTGACTTTTGAACCGAGATCAATAATTCAGATCCATAGCTTTAATTAAATCGCTACCCGTACTAGGGTCACTGCTTCGTCTCTGTCGTTCAGTGACTTGCTCGAATCCAATTCTCTAACGAATATCCCCAAATCGAACTTCACTGTTTCAGTTCAATGGGAGGGATGAGGTTGTCCGACGCGCACTGCCACCAACAAGACGCACGGATTGCTGTTGTCGCACCCCGCCTCATCCGTACAACTATTGACTCTGGCGTAGTGTTTTGTTTCGGTCAACGGCGTGTCTGAGGTATTTTAGCTTGAATCTCTATACTTTCTGTGGCGAATTATACTGGGAGAAGATCTGTATAAATAAACCGAAGAAATGCTGTCGTGTTACTTCTAGCGTTTGATTGGTCAAACTGATAAGTTTTGAAAACCTCTTAAATGGGGGCAAGGGGGCTTAGTCTCACCTATGGTTCAAAAAAGTTGTAAATTGCATGTGTAATTTATGTTATTTTGAATAAAATTCTTGTTTAAGTAATAAACATGTCTCACTCTAAATATATAATTGAATATTACTCTTCTTTTTTACCAAATTTAGCCCCTACTTGTGCTCAGGTGTTTTCATGTTTATAGTTTATACAATCTCCGTGTTATAGCTCCAACACGATAAAAATTATTATACTTTCTTGAGGATAGTGGTGTCCCAGTTACTAGCTGCATCCGGCTTTTTATTGGTTCATTGATTAGTTCAGGGAACTGGTTATCATGTTTGCTAAGCCACATCAAGAGTTTTTGTTGTTTTCTTTTCAGATGAACAAGTAATATGCCTAAAAAACAACTGTTATAAACCTTAATTTAAAATACATCAGATGGTTGTGTTGTTTTCTTTTGAGTTTTTTCATTGACTTAGATTACCAATGCACTTAATTACGATCAAGATCAGAATCCTCAAATTTCTTTTTTTGGTTTAGTTCAATTTTTTGCCTTCTTGAACAAAATTAAATTACAATTAATATTCTTTTGTTCAAAATATTGGTAGATGTAATGTACCTCTCAATAAACCGATTATGGTGAATGCATGTGTTGGAGAATCAAACCGGAGTGGGGGCTGTTCGATGTCATTTTCAAACCGTCCAATCTTGAAGATTCATGTGTACCTAACCTGCGCAACTTTGTTCGTATAAATCTCAATGTATGTTCGGAGGGCTTCTACTCAACTCTACACGGAGCATACTAGCTTAGCAAGTCTCTGAAGTGGGCTTAATATTAGGCCCTTGGCCTATCGCCATTTTTAATTGGTTCGAGGAGTGCCATAAGGGGATAACTGAACTGGGCTTATTTGACTGTTTTAATTGGGCTTTTATATCCATATTGAAGCCCCGTTTACTTAGGCCCAGATAAGTCTAACCGTCTTCTTCCTCGGCGACACAGGGGAGTGAAGCGAGGGAGCAAATGAGTTCCATGGGAGGGATGAGGTTGTTCGACGCGCACTGCCACCTCCAAGACGCTCGCATCGCCGCCGTCGCTCCCCGCCTAATCCGTACAGCCATTGACTCCGGAGTAGTGCGTTTCTCGGTCAACGGCGTGTCGGAGGTATCTTTAGCTTGATCTTCTATACTTTCTATGGTTGAGCATTATACTGGGAGAATATCAGTATAAATAAACTGAATAAATGCTTTGCTAGCTATTATTCGTCCGTTTGATTGTTCAAACTGATATTTTGAATATGATTACCTCTTAGATTTAAGAGATAGAATCACGCGAGAGGAGAAACTCATAAGTGATAGCTTGGACTATTTTCTTCATCAAAATTGATCAGAAAGATTTCTTAAACTGGAAAGAATATTTTTGTCTGATTCTTAGAGTGCTCTATAGAAGTAATACGGTTTAACTCTGCTTGTGTCTTATATATGTTTGATTCCTATTCTAGGGGGATACTGAGAATTAAACTACGCTCATTTTTCACTATAAGTACTGGAATAATAGAGTTTTTCTTTAGGAGACGATAGAGAGAATTTGAGCTTAGACAAAGACACGACCAATCTCAAAACCAAACCAAAAACAGCTACTCTCTTGCCAATTTTATCTGTTGAATAAAAAAAAGTATCTCTAAGTCTTTTTACCTTCTAATCATTTAAATTACTGTTTGATGGTACAGAAAGACTGGCATGTCGTGAAGCAGATGTCTGATGAGTACCCCTCTATCATTCCTTCCTTTGGCTTGCATCCATGGCAAGTACCCCTTCCACTTTTGTGTGGACAATGTTTAAATTAGAGATAATTGAAGAGTCGTTATTTATTGTTTAATGAGACACTTACAAAACAGAGAAGTGGAGATTGGCTTAAGGTCTATCTTTTTTTCATTTTTATTAAATAGAGATTATATAGGTATGATAAAAAAATAGTATCTTTGTGTTCAGGTATGTCACTGAGAGATCTCCAAATTGGTTCGAAACTCTGATGCGATTCTTTGTTGACACACCTGGTGCTGCTGTTGGTGAGGTACGATCAATCCCTTATAATGATCAAAGTTCAAATTTTACAAAATTTGCTTTCATGAAGTGCCTTTTCACAAAACAGTTCCATATCTTGTTACTGCTGCAGATTGGTCTTGATAAGGGTTCACATGGAAAGACCATTGATTTCACCGAGCAGGTTATATTTCATTATTTCTGATTACTAAATCTGTTGTGCAACTTCTTAGCAATTTTGTTGTAAAGTAACATCAATTATTCCAATAATAGGTTGAAGTTTTTCGGCAACAACTTGAGCTTGCTAAGGAGTTACAGAGACCTGTTTCTGTCCACTGTGTACGCGCGTTTGGGGACCTCTTGGAAATTTTGAAGTTAGTTCAGTTAATTAAATTTCTTGTTTATTTTGAGTATATTCTGCTTAATAATAAAAAATAAAAAATTGTTTCACAGACAAACAGGGCCTTTCCCAGCAGGTGTAATTCTTCATTCATATATGGGATCTGCAGAAATGGTGCCTGAACTTTCAAATCTCGGTTCCTACTTTTCGTTTTCTGGGTTTCTCACTTCCATGAAAGAACAAAAAGTGAAGAAGATGCTAAAATCTGTAAGTAACCCCCTCCCCCGGGACGGGTCCCAATACCCATGCTACCATCAAAAGTCAACAAACTAAAGAAAAAGGATAGGATATCAAGATCATGCTACTAAATTTATTTGTCTTTTTAGGTACCAAAAGACAGAATTCTGATAGAAACTGATGCTCCTGATGGGTTGTCAAACTTCAACAAGGAATCTTTGATACATGTCCCCGAAGAGGACGTACCAAATGAAGGAGACAAATTGGCGTCTCTAAATCACCCAGCAAACATTCACAATGTGAGACTGCATGTTTGATAATGATTTGCAATATTTTACTGATGATGAGTAACTGAGCATATGGAAATTTCTTGCAGGTGTTGGAGTTTTTGTCAATGCTACTTGAGGTGCCAAAGGAGGAAGTTGCTGTGCTGAGTTATCAAAATGCATTTCGCTTGTTCTCCTATCCTGGATCCAAATTGAAATCAGAAGTTTCATGTTTATAGTTTTGTACAATCTCTGTATTATAGCTCCAAAACGATGGAGATTATTGTACATTTATTAGGATGGTTCTGTCAAGTTACTGTCTTACGTTTTAGTTCAGGGAACTGGCTGATGTTTGCAAAGCTACAGAATATTTCTGAAATCAACTACTGACGAGATGTTGCGCATTTATATACTGCCCGTTCAATTTTTTAGAACTACGCAAAAGCTGGTAGAAACCATTTTTCTAGCAAGGGGGTGTCCTGGTATAGGGAAGGCTCAGCTTCCACCAGCTCCTAAATACACCAATTAGCAATATGTCGCATTAAATTATCACAATACCTTGTGTATTATACTATGCATGAACGCTTCACAAATTTGACCTTGTGTAATAAAATGGAAAGACCACATGCCCTGCTCAGATATTGTGTAATATGTGATATCAACACGAAATGAAGGGAGCAATTTTGTTATATCTTGGAACAGAGCAACTGGAAAACTATTCTCGTTTCCTAACACTCGCACAGATGATTACAATTCCAATAGGGACTACAAATACTCCTCACAACTTTTAAGAATAAATGAACAAAATTGGAAGAAAAATGTGAGATTTTCACTAATTAGTGCAGCCTTGAGGCCTATCTATCATAAGAAAAGTGAATGATTGTGATTATGATTAACAAATAAGTGAGCGGACAGTTAAATGAATGTAACTGGCTTTGACAGCCAAAGTTTTCAAATATATATTAGTTTGTACTATCTCTTTTGTGATGCATGCAAAGATACAATTAATGTTTACTAATTTAACAAATAAATAATTATTATTAACAGATAAGTCGGTAAATAATTAGGTCCACAATGTCTATCTAGCAGTGCTCAAGAATTTTCCAATAAATTATTGTTATTACAATTAATGGATTAAAAAAGCTTCCTAGCTAGTTTTATGATAAAATAAAATAAAAAATAAAAAGGAGGTTATGTTATTGCTAAACAACGATTGATCAGCTCTTTCTTAACTATTTATACATCATTAAAAAAAATAGAACTGTAAGAAGATAGTAAATCGCACATAGTAGCATTCAATAATCTTGTTCATGGTACATTTCACAATAGAAGTGTACTATAAAACGCCTCCTAGTAAACAGTGTTGGGGGGAGGCACTTGCCTATCCCAAACTCAAAAAGTTTCAAAATATGCTTTTTTTTTATCATATTTTAAAAAAAAAAATTACAAAATATATTTGTGTAATTGTACAATTATGTCATGTTCTGAAAATTTTGCTCCACCCTGTTTTTTACTGTCCTAGCCAAGAACATACCACTGGCATCCAAGAATTTTTGGGATTAAATGGTTCTTTGTAGATGGGTTAGCTTTAATTTAACATTTTGGGGGCTCATATACAATGAACTAGTACATTTGTTAGGGAACCAAATCTCCTGTCCACATATGGGCAAGAAATTTCTGCCAAGAGGTTCATCCGTTCATCCATTCATGATTTGAACGGTCATAATTAAAATAGAACAAATATTGAATTTTGAAAAGACAAACTCATATTTTAATTATTACAATCCACATCATAGATTGATGGATGGACCTTGGCAGGAATTCCTTACCCACATGTGGGCACTTTGATTAAAGGAATTGATTACAGGCTGGCCCAGCAGAGAAGAATCCATCAAGAGGAAATCACTGGAGTGGTCCAGTTAGTTGTTCATGATCTGGTGTATCTGCGTATTTGATCTGTATGGTGTCTTGTGTGGCTATCTAGCGGGTAGCTAATTTTAGTTTAGGCCCTGTTCGGCAGCCCTGTTTTCATTAAAATAATGTTTTTTCGGTTCTATTTCAGACCAAAGTGATTATGACAAAGGTTTTTTTATTTGAGATATGGTTTAAGCATCATATAAGATACAAGATCTTTTAACAATTTCATCCAACTCATAATAAATACAACAACCATAAAAATCCAGTTTATAAATACACGATTATATTATATCTCTCTCATTTATTCAACTACTTTATTTAATTATATTATTATTAATAATAATAAGTATAATTGTATAATATCAAGCATTTTAGAAAGAAAAATATAATTTCCCACAAATAATCCCACGGTACAACCAAACACTCATTTCACCATATTTCCATAATTAATCCCGTGCGTAACCCTATTCATGGGTTCCCACATTTTCAAAAGTGGGTTTCCATTCCCGTCAAATCTCATCCCGTGTAATCCCGTGACAAACGAACAGGCCCTAAATCACGTTCTATGTAATGTATCAAAGGAATTCCTACCAATATTTAGCCAGAAAAGTTTGTTTCTCGACGAGCCTTGATAATATATGTATAATTTTTATAATGAAATTCAATGACAGCTAATGTTAGATTTCAGCCGTACAATAAATAAATTATACAATATATTAAATACAAAATATAGTGGCTAAATTAATTCCTCCACAAGAGCACATATTTTGTACACCATTTCTCTCATTTTTCCCATCAGGTAAACGATTTGGAGCAGAGTTTCACAAATTCATGACTCATGCAAATAGATAAAGAATAAAATCATCCTTCTTTGACAAAATATTGCGATGCTCCTTTGAATAACTTGACTTAATTTTGCTCAATCATGTTTGTACTCGTACAATTTGCGTACATTGATGGGATGAACAATTCGGGAATCACCGTCAAGAAATTTAGATGCAATGATATTATTCATTGCCTCTGTAGGATGATATGCATCCCAAAACACATACTTCGATCGATCGGCACATAATATCGAGCTTGAGTTCAAACAAAGAAATGGAGGGAAGCTTGCACCACAACATGGCTCTTCAGCATTCACAAAACCTAAAAATTATAAATTGGATAAAAACTAAAAACTAGATGTTCCAAAGAAAATTGAGAAGAAAGAAGATAACCCCCCCCTAAAAAAAAAAGATTTTTTTTTATTTTTGTCATTCAAATTTTTAAATTTTTACAAAAAAAATTATTACTATTAGCCACTATCATAAAATAAAATCACATGACGCATATTCATCCAACCTCCAATTTCAATTTTCTGGTTTTGACCCAGTGTAAAGTACAATAACAAAAAAATGAAAAGGAAAGGGACAGAATTGTACCGTATTGGCTGTAGTTTCTGAGCACTTGCATCACAATATCAAAAGAGTTTGCATAAACAAAAGTAGTTTCCGGTCCCATCTCTTGATTTAGTTGGTAAATTCTCTGTCTCAATTTTGCGTTGTAAGCTCGGATTAGATTGTTGGCAGCTGATGAACACTTTCCATTTGGAATTACCAGCAGCGCACGGACATACGGAATGCATCCAATTGGGCCCACATCTACTACTACAATCTTTCGTGCACCTAGTTTGTGTAACCGCTTCACAGAATACAAAAGTTCAATTGACATTAACTACAGAAAGCATGATATATTGATATATTATCAATTGAATACGAAAGTGTGGAACCATAGAAAATAAGGAATGAAGAGAAAACCTCAAGATATGAGGTCAAGTTGGATAACATAGTCTCTTGAAGAACTGAAGGAGGAACCTTATCTCCTTGCAAGAAAGGTATAGATGGTTGGAGATAGTTCAATATGTCATTAGATCCAGCTGCTATAGAAAAAATTGCTTTTTTCAGTAATTCACTTGTAGCATTCTCTCCTATTTGACCAGACATTTTATTTCTGGTCTCCTGAAAATAGTCGATTTGTCGTCCCAGTGGCAATCTTCCAATCTTTAAATAAAACAAAAAAATATTCTATTATCACTGATGGTAATGACCAACCAAGACTAAATGTGAAAATAAGAAAAGTTGGTTGCTTACATAAACGGTGCCAGTATTCTCTAAGATGCCAGAAGAGCCAGAAGCATAGTTGATACCAGACTGCATCACGCTAAGGCTTGAATTAGGGGCTAAATATGGAGGAGGAAATGCCTTTTGGCCTAAGTTTTGTCCTGATAACTTAAACCAAACATGCACTGGTTAGTTATACTAAATTGACAATAAATAGTAGTTGGTGAATCTCCCAATTTACTGTACCTATTATATCAGAGATGGTTCTTCCATTGGTAAATCTCCCGGTTGGTCGGCCTCCAGATGGCAAGAAATCAATACCATACGGTGGTTCATTGGCCTTAGAGATGGTAAATAAATAGTCATTGTTACCGGCATCCACAAGGGAATCACCGAATACAAATGAGATGTAAGATTGTGAACAAGATACTTTAATAGACAACACCAAAAGCACCAGGAACAGAGAATGGAAATTTGGTTTCAACATAGCCATGTCTTTGTATGCTAGCTCGGTAAAGCAGGACCCTGTTTATAACTTTGGAATTTCTTTTTTATTTTCATTTTATTTGGTACAATAGTGACAACATATGTCACCTGATGTGGTTCATGTAACAAGCATGACCTATGAAAGCTGAGGTCAATACCTTTTGAGCAGTTCCAAGTTCAGACAAGCACATGCAAAAAATATCACAAAATTACGACCTAAACTTTATCAATCATAATAAACGCTTCACCAGAAACAATCAAGATATACATTAATTAGGACTAACTGTAGTTGAAATGTCTCCCCTAGTTTGTCATAATAGCCCCAGCCCATACAATCAAAGGCTTCACACACTCACAAATAACCACACCCATTACCACTCACAGATGACATTCTAAAATCAGAGCTAACATGCCTATACACTAGAGAACATATCTGGGACTGTAAAAAAATCCCCAAAACTATTGACAATTCTAAAACACCAGGAATTAATTTAAATTAAATTAACTGAAATCAAGCTTCCAAAATCTTAAACCCAAGCTTGTCTTCCTTCACTCGAATCGACCCCACCAATTTCGCCAGCATTTTTCATAGACCGGCTTAGCTGAAAAACTGGGTGTCGGCACAGCTTACTGACTCCTTTTCTGAAACTAAATCGATCCATTAGCCCATCATCTGTTGTACTGTTAGCTAATCCATTCTCAGATGCTATACACTCACGGTCGCCATTGAACTCGCAGTTTGATATGGGACCCGCAGATAAGATTAGCTGGTCAAATGCAGCTTGGTCAATGAGTGGGAAATCGGGATTTTTTTCTATGTAAATAGGTTTTGAAGTGTTGGTATTAGGTTCATCTCTGTCACTAGGGGACTCTGAACATGACTGGTGGACCCCACTTGCAGAGATAGCTTCCTCTCTTTCTCGAATGGTTTTCAGAATTAGTGTTCTGAGGAAATTCATGACTTGGACTGCATGAATTAATGCCGTTAAGGGATCAGCCATCTGAAAAGGAAAAAAAAAATAAAGCGATTTAGTGTCTTCCTAATTCAAAAACTCAATACAAGACCCATAGCATATAAGAGAAACATAGAGAAGCTCGCCCCTTTTTACTTTTAGCTAAAAGATCCTTCAAATTTCATTTTTTTTTCCCTACAAGGCCCTTGAGAAATGCATTTTGTCTTAAGCCCCTAGGAAACTCAAAATTGATCCCAAATATTAGTTGATCTCTAACAGGGTTATCAGTACAAATGAAGAAATCATCATAACAAAAGATAGAATTAAAAACTAATAACATAACATTAACGTAAATTACATTTACTAATTTTAAAATAACAAATTAAGAAAGATCAATAAGATGACTAGAACAAGTTTTGTGTGTACAAGGACTATTCTTTTGCATATTGTTCTAACAAGAGAGTGAAGAAATAGTAAAAAGAGTGAGGCAATAAGACTTTGCAAAGCGCGGATCGGCCCATACTATGAATTCATATCTATGTTTACAAAGTTCAAACAGTCGATCTGAATCGCTCAACATGATATCTATATGAAAATGTAGATGGAGACCGGTTTGTACTTCTTTAAGATTTTTTTTACTATTTTTTAGATAGGTTGAAAATCACTACTTTTGGATGGTCCATAATTTTTAAATTAGGTGACCTCTACTTATTTTAAAAAATAGTAAAAAAAATCTAGAAAATGTAAAATTTGATTTCCAAGTACATTTTTGTATGATCTTATGAAAGATATTGTACATTTTTAAGATTTTTTTTACTATTTTTTAGATAGGTTGAAAATCACTACTTTTGGATGGTCCATAATTTTTAAATTAGGTGACCTCTACTTATTTTAAAAAATAGTAAAAAAAATCTAGAAAATGTAAAATTTGATTTCCAAGTACATTTTTGTATGATCTTATGAAGATATTGTACTTTTTTAAGATTTTTTTTACTATTTTTTAGATAGGTTGAAAATCACTACTTTTGGATGGTCCATAATTTTTAAATTAGGTGACCTCTACTTATTTTAAAAAATAGTAAAAAAAATCTAGAAAATGTAAAATTTGATTTCCAAGTACATTTTGTATGATCTTATGAAGATCATGTTGAATGGTTCGGATCGACTGTTTGGACTTTGCAAATGAATATATGGATCCATAGTACAGATCGATGTGCGCTTTGCAAAGTACCATAGCCTCACTATAGTAGTGTAAATAATAATTCGAGCATCCTATAACTGTTTCTAACCTGGGTCATGTTGGGTGCGAAAACCATGGCAATGTTTCTGGCATTCATTTTGTTGTAGTGCTCATTTTCTACTACATCTGCCATGAGGTTTATGGCCCAATCAAGTAGGACCAATTGTGTGGCGGGTAGTGTTCTCGCCAGCTGTGAGCATTCTTCTTCTGTGTTACAGTGCATCACCTGCTCTGGTGTCAACGAGTCCAGTACGCCTGATGGGAGTTCCCTAAACCATGCCTACAGAGAAGAAAAAAAAAAGGCTACATGAGTCATTTCCATAGTAGTAAATTATATATAGTAAAAAGCAATTGTACATTCCCACTTTTTTATTTTCATGATTTTTGTCATAGGGTTTCATAGGTGTTTTCCTGTACAGTTTGTATTCTGGATTGGATTCACAAATAATGATAAAATCTGCACATATAAAACATATCATTTCCTAAATTTGAAAATTTTCATATTGTTGTATCTGTATCATGTTAGATAAGATAACTGTATCTATATCTGTGCAATAGAGCTTCCAAGTCATCATATATCTTTTCAATCTTATCTCTATGTAAGCATTACTGTCCCTGCCAGCTCATGCAGTCGCAGTAAAGGAACTATTTGTTGTATTAAGTACCTTCTAAAAACATTCAAATAAACAACACATAAATTGCAAAAGATAAAACTCTGAAAAATGCCCATAGTCCAATTCTCTTTTTTCAAGAAATTAATCACCCCCATTCCAATTACACAAGCAGGGCCTTTTAGTAATTTCGTCGCTCTGTCATAATCGAGCAGTCATCTTTGGCAGTTTCTCCATAAAAACATTACAAGCACAAATTACAGTAACACCAATGTTCCAATATAGTAATATCAGTACCGGCAAAGGATATACATGCAAACTTTCTTACCACAGCTGTAATAAATGTACAGTTATGTAAGTACGAGTTTACCTTTATCAAACCGGCTAAGCAATGTAAATCAACCCCTTCGGGCACAACACCTCGGTTTAAGCTCTCCCTGACATATACCTCCTGGCTATTATCAGCATTTATCCTGAATATTCCCTCTGCCTGAAAACACATGAAAATAATATTGTCAACGAACTCTAAAATTAAATGGATTTTAGATACAATAAGATCAAATTATAGTACTAAGTATGCTACCTGAAGACCACCATGTTGGTACAGGTGCCTTTGCATGGAGAGCAAAATTGTAGGTATGCTGTTGCCTCTTTTGTCGAAGGAGCATTGCATTGAATTTGGAGAAACCCCAAATACACTTACACTGAAGAAAATACAATAAAAATTTATAAATCCTAGCAAGGTACAAATGAGAGTATTAATCAATTGGGAAGTTGGTAAAGCACGAGGCAAACCCAGATAAAACACGACTTGTACCAGTAAGGGACAAATGGAAGTTATGAAACAAATATTCCTAGATAATAAATTAAGTTTGACTAGGAAGAGTTCCAACACCTAGGTAGCAAATTATCCAGAATAGTATAAATAATAATAATAATAATAATAATAATAATAATAATAAAAATATTATTATGTTTAGCCTCTCAAAAATCCTAAATATTGATTAATTTGAAATCAATTATCAATTGCATACGTTAATTAGATTCCTTTTTAAGAACAACTCATTCAACAGTAGACATCTACCACAAATGTTCCCTCAATTATTCTATTAGTCTATGATCAAGCGTAATTATGGTAAAACACTTGTGGGATTTTGCATTTAAAAGTTAACAGCTCCGAGGAAATTCCCAACTACCATCAAGTACAGATCTTTAGTACAAAAGAAGCTAAAGGAGAAAGTAAAATGGAAGCACTATTTTTAATTACAAAAATTAAAACAAATCAAGACATGTACCTAGCACTTGGGACCTGCTGGGGCACCTCTGGCTCTAACTCCACCGGCAAGCCGAGAAATCCATCGAACCGATCAAAGGTCACATGTGCCACGTGTTGCACATCTGTGGGCCATCCAATATCCATAGGAGCTCTGGGCAAGCAGCCTCTCCCCTCCTCCTCCAGTTCAGAGCGGACACTGCACATCACCAGTGATTTCCTCAGTGCTGCCACAACCATTTCAAGAACAGAGAACTGGTTGCTTCCTTCTTTCTCTTCTTCCCTCACACCTAACGAAGGATATATCAATGGAGAAGAAATTGGCACCTCTTCTTCCTCTTCTTCCTCTTCTTCCTCCTCTAATTCTTCTTCGTCTTGGTACTCTTCCTCTTCTTCAGAGCTCTCATGCGAGGAGTGGAAGCCAAAACGGATCTGGAAAGGAGCCATGCGATTAGCTGGCTAGGTTTTGGAGAAAGCAGAGAGGTGGAATGGGGTAATGAAGTGGGTTTTTGAGAGAGGAGAGGTGGTGGAGGTGGTGGTGGGAGGAGAGTAGGAAAGGAAAAATAAGATATATAAATCTAATGTTTATTTAGCTGTCTTTTGGCTTTACTTTTGAGTATATTGATTGCTGACTTGTCCATCATGGACCCATCTGCTTTGCGCTTATTGTATAATTTTTTTTAATAAAAGTAGTTTGGTTGGGCACTTGTTTTAACAAAAAGGAATAAATATATGCAGAATTTTTCATTTATAGAAATAATATAAAATAATATGCGTACTGGATGGATTGTATGAAAATTGTGATATCAGAGAAAACACCAAAACTTTTGATTCCACAATTCCGATTCTTTTAGAAGAGTGAGGTTTTTGTTCAAAGGACTTTCCACAAAGTCTCGTATAAACTGGGCCTACACAAAATCTATATAGTTTAGATTCACTGAATTATTTAAATTTATTAAGTTTTAAATATATTTGCATAAATCTTAATGCCTATTGGATAGTTTAAGTTTGGTTTTGGATGAGGTTTTGTTCAAAATATTTAGGACATGATTCAATTCTCTTGAAAACGGATGAAACAAAGAATAGAGTTTAACATAAAATTGAGAATAGTAGCTAACTCAATTCTTGGTTGGATTGGTAGAATAGTGAATCCCATAAAAGACAAACAAATAATAGTTTGTAGCCCTTGATCCAAGTGAGGATTAGCTCAAAAGAATAATGTTACTCTTGGGTTAGCTCTATTCTTGCCCCAACCAAATGAACCGGAAAAAAAATTGATTCCTTAAAAATTATCTAAAATAACCGAATTTTTTTTCTAATTTTTTTATTATTTAACATACCAGTCATCTCATGTCACAGAAAATCACATTCCTAAATTAAAGGAACCGAAAAATTGTTTTAGTTCCTTAAGGGCCTGTTCGGGGTCAAGAGGGGAACGGGAATGGGCTTGGGAACATAAATTTTTTGAACTGAATTTTACTGTGCTTGTGGGGAAAAAAAAATTGAGTCTGAGTGAATTTTTTTTTTCCACGCGCACAGTACCACGCTGAACAGGCCCTAACTGCCTGAAGTACCCAAAAAAATGGTTCCTTCTATGACATCAAGATCTCAAGGCAATTCATTTATTATCCTATATTACTTTTAAATAATTTTTATAAATATGTTTGCTGGTATTATCCAACCTAAAAAAAGATACTTATATATGTTTGCTGGTAGGTTCAATTTAGGTAGGAAATGTATTAACAATCATATTCATTTAATAATTATGACAGTCAATAATATAATTATTAGAGTTCCGAAAATAACATATAGCTCAGAAAATAATACATGATAACGACCAATAAAGACATAGTTGGCACTTCATTTAAGTTGGAAGTGACATACGGTTTGTATTATTTTCTAGTTAACTAATCTTAACTTTGTTGACAAATTTTACCTTTTTAGGTAAATGTTCATCATCATTTATCATTTATTAGTACTTTATTTTGTTTGGTAAATGTTCAATAACTTTTTGTTTGGTTAATGTTATTTTTTTTTATTATTATACAAATGTCCTGGAGTGAGCCTATGGTGCTATGCATAGCACGGATGACTAGTGTACTACGGCTCAATATGGTACTTTTTAAAATTCTAACGGTCGATCCAACCGTTCAATGTGATAACCATATGAATATGTACTTGCAAACTAAATTTTATATTTTTTCGAATTTTTTTACTATTTTTTTAGATAGGTAGAATTTTGATGGTCCAGAATTTTCAGAAAACATTGATTTTTCTACCTATATAAAAAATAGTAAAAAAATTCGAAAAAATATAAAATTTAGTTTGCAAGTACATATTCATATGGTTATCACATTGAACAGTTGGATCGACCGTTAGATTTTAAAAAGTACCATATTGAGTCGTAGTACACAAGTCATCATAGCACCGTAGGCTCACTCAATGTCCTGACCCTCAAAAAATTTAAAATACATTTTCTTCGTATTCGTCTCTTTCGAATGATGGCATATTGGCAACCGAACCCTGACCAAGTCGGAAATAAATCTGCTGCGATCCAAAATCCCTGTGATTCTCTGCAATTCCAAATCCCTCCCTTCAATTTTTGGAATGCACAAATCTCAAAACAGATGAAGGGAGGGATTTGGAATCGCAGGGAATTGCAGGGATTTTGGAATCGCAGCAGATTTTTTTTCCGACCAAGTCAATTATCGTCGGAAGTCCCAGTCAATCAAATCTCTTTAGATATTCTAACAGAAACTAATAAAAGAAATTCACTAAAAAATTGACATAGTAATAATGAATGAAAAAGAAAGATATAATTAGAAACACTGCATTTTTACTTAATCTTAACTTTAGTTCGTTTTAATATCGACCATTAGGGCTAAAATAAACTTATTTTGTCCGGATTCAGTTTAGTATCTTAAAAATACTAATATCTCTCTTTTATTTTTATAAATAGTTAAACATTATAGAGAATAATATTAATAAAAAATGAAAAATGAAAAAAATAATCATTACTTAATTACATACTTTAACAATATCAAATATTCAAAACACTTAATTGATTTTTCAAAATAGTAATATCACTCTTTTAAAATAATAATAAATATGTACATCCTACTGAATACTGTTAATAAAAATAAAATATAATTTAAAACTTAAATTTGAATGTCGAGCTGAGTCGGATAAATTAACGAACCAGATCCAAGCTCATACAAGCTTAGCCGAACAGCCGGCTCAAAATTTTGAAATTTAAATTTAGTTTAAAATTGGTAGTTCATCTGATATTTAGAGGAAAGTATTTTAATTTTAATTTTCCTATACAAAGTTGCTCAATAATACATTTTTTTCTAACTATAATCACTTAGAAGTTAGAACAGGTATTAGCATTGATGGTCCTATTTGGCTATCAAAGTTAAATACTATGTCTATGTGATTTTGTTGCATTTTCAGAGAATCAATTAATATTTAGGAAGATACTTCAAAAATATAAGTTTTAGTCTAAAAATATCTTTTAATATTGAATAATTCAGATAGACTTTTAAGACTTTTAAAACGAAAAAATTAATCATTGTACGGACAATTTTGACTATGTATAGCACCATTAACTCAATAATTTTTACTATGTATTTGTTGCCACTTGGTAGCATCTACCAAGCTTTCAAAAAAGATAATGTATTTGTTGAACTAGTTTTATTAGCATTATGTCATTCCTAGGACACTTATATTCTCTTCATCATGCAACCGTTTGCCTCTATATTATTATCGGATATATATGTGTTAATCTCTGCATTCTTTTAGGTCCTGTTCGGATGTATGGTTTTACGTAGGAATTCATATTCAATGGAGACTGTTTTTCTAGAGCTATTCGGAGGCCCAGTAATTTCCCAATTTATTTCCAACTTTAATCTACTTATTTAATTGCATTATTTAATCTAGTTAATTAGTAATGTTATGTTATGAAATAATAATTAGTAAATAATGTGATGTTATGTTATTATTTAATTAATTAATTTAATTGTATTATTGATATTTTATTAATAAAAAAAGTGTAATATCAAAAAATTTAGAAAGAAAAATAGAATTTCCTACAATTAATCTCACTGTTCAACCGAACACTCATTTTAACATATTTCCATAATTAATCCTATGCGTACCCGCACCCATGGGTTCTCGCTTTTTAAAAGTGGGTTTCCATCCCTGTCAAATCCCATTCCGTGTAATCCCGTGACATCCAAACAGGCCCTTAAGTTTGATGGAAACACAAATAAAATTGCAACAATTATTCAATATCGCATACCACGAATTATCATCGCTATTCAATTCACTAGTCATAAATTAAAATGATTTATTTCTCTCCTATATAGAATATGCAAATTAACACTACTTATCTTTTTTATTAACATAAAATCTTTACAAAATTTGAATGTATGAACAATTTTAACATTTTTTTTAAATATCTTTCTAGTTCCCATATTTTTCATAATGTAATTAATATTGTGATCAATTAATTATTTTATTTCTATAACTGCTAGATTTTTTTCTTCTTTGATTTTGCATTGAATATGTATAAAAAATTTGGATCAATTGCACATCACAAGCAACATATTAGGAATAAAGCTGATTTTTCTTAATTTTACCACGATCGATGTAATTTTTTTTTTATTGTAGTGCTAGGTCGTGTTGTTATTTTTATTCTTTTTAATCGTAAGTTGACTGCCAAAGTTATTCATGATAGTTTACATTAAGTGTGCTTTTCTATGAGCAATTCACATTTAATTTATATAAGTAATCATGTCATTTTTAGTGATATTTATGAAAAATAAAGATAAAATTAATTGCCAAAAAATTTATATTTTTAAAAGTAGATTGTCAATAAAATTTGTGGAACTGAAAAAACTTAATAGGTGTACAATGTTGCTAGATTATCATAATATAATAAAATCTTTAACTCTTGTATTCTCTTTTTTTTTAAATCTTCAACATGTAATGAAATACAAATAACGAATACGGAAAAATATAAACTTATTTTATAAATCTAACTTCTGAGAAAAAAAAATCATATAATAATGTATGAGAGAAGAACATTTTAAACAAAATAATAAATTGTATGATAATATATGAGAGAAGAAATTTTTAAAAGTAAATAATTAATGCAATGTAAAATATATATTAAAATATTTAAATAATGTTGTGTTAATAAAAAAAATTGTAGTGTTAATATCATCACCCCATTTATTTATTTATTTTGTTTTCTTTTTCAGAACAACCCGTGATTTTTATTTTTATCCAAAAAAATATATATTTTAATATAAATAACCAGGTTTTTAAAATATTTTTATTTTTACCCAAAACGCCAGGATTATCAGCGTTCCGAATTAAAAATTCGGAACGCTAGGAATCCTAGCGTTCCGAATTAAAAATTCGGAACGCTAATAATCCTGGCGTTCCGAATTTTTAATTCAAACCCAACCCGACCCGTAACCTTTCTTCTTCTCTGTCTCTCCGCTTCTCTGTGTCTCTCCGCCAGAAAAACCCAAACCCTGGTCGCCAGAAAAAAGGAAAAAAGGAGAAGGCTTCGCCTGAGGAAAAAGGACCGCCCCTCCGCCTAGCCGACCGCCTTCTCTGTGTTGCCTCGCCCTCCGCCTAGCCGACTGCCTCTCCGCCAGAAAAAAGGAAAAAAGAAGAAGGCCGCGCCTCCACCCCTCCGCCTCGCCGCCTTCTGCGCCTAGCCGCGGCTCCGCCCCTCCTAGGCCGTCCCTCCGCCCCTCCACCTCTTCACTTGGAATTTTCTGTGCAATTTCTGGTTTGTGCAATTTTTGTGCAATTTTTCTGATTTGTGCAATTTCGCAATTTCTGATATGTGTAAACTTAGAAATAGGTTAATAATGCTTAGTGAATTGTTCAAAATTTTTTTCTGATTTGTGCATTGTGCAATTTCTGATCTGTGCATTTGTGCATTGTGCTTAGTGAATAGGTTAATAATGCTTAGTTAATAATGCTTAGTGAATTGTGCAATTTTGCAATTTTTCTGATTTGTGCAATTTCGCAATTTCTGATCTGTGTAAACTTAGAAATAGGTTAATATACTTAGAAATAGGTCAAGAAATATATATATAGCTTTGTTTAAGGAATTGTTCAAAAAATTGTTCAAGGAATTGTTCAAAAAATTGTTCAAGGAATTGTTCAAGGAAAAAATTGTTGAAGGAATTGTTGAAGGAATTGTCAAGGAATTGTTCAAGGAATATATATAGCTTTATATTCAAATCCAAAATTAAATTGTTCAAGGAATATATATAGCTTTGTTTATGTTCTTATCATGATCGAATGTTTATTTTTCTTGTTATTAGAAATAGTAAGTATGACTGTGTTTGATATTAAAATACAAAAATTGTTCAAGGAATATATAACTTTGTTATATTTTGAACATGAATGTTTATTTCTCTTGCTATTAGAAATAGTAAGTATGACCTTGTTTGATATTCGATTACAAAAATTGTTCAAGAAATATATAACTTTGTTTATATTCTGTTCATGAATGTTTATTTGAGTAAGTATGACCATGTTTGATATTCAAATAAAAAAATTGTTCAAGGAATATTCAATTGATAACTTTGTTCCTATTCTGATCCATATTAAAGGAGATATTCTATTTGCCAAACATAATATTAATGGTTTCTTTTTCATATTAATTTTATATTCTAAAGAGATGATAAATCAATTTCTTTGCTTTTGTTTCATCAACCAATCTAGTTAGCTGTCTCGTTTGAAAATATTGTCTATTTTTCTTCTTCTTCAATTTAAAGCGTGAGAGAAGGAAGACTCAAATTGTAGTGCAAAGAGAAAGCAATTCAAAATATATATGTTTGCGCAAGTATAATTCAAATTATTTTAAATATATTAGGCTGGAAAAATCATACAATTGTATAAAATATTATTATATAATACGAGCTTATTATATAATACGAGCTTATTTAGCGAAATTGTAGAAAATATTATCTATAGTTCCAAGCTTAATATGTACTATATGTATCATCAAATTTGTGTGATTAACAAATTATACTCGCAACAAATAAATGAGTTATTTTTGCCGGTTGTATATTTGAAAGTTTATTTTGCATTAATTTGTATGAAATGAAATTAGTTTGCATTAACTGATTTCATACATTTTTAATGGAAACTTTATCTTTAAAAAAAATACAAATTTATAAAAATATGCTTGTATGGAGTGGTTCTTTGTTCTTATTGGCATAATGCATGTTATGATTGACTCCATAGTCATCTTTTTGCATATTAGCGTATTTTTACCGCAATTAGCATATTTTAGCCAATTGTAGCATGTTTAACCTTTTTTTTAACGCAGGATGGCTAGGGGACGGCCTAGGAGACCACCCGCAGCCGACCCGGTTGATGAGCCCATTCCCACTGACAGCACGGATCATTTCAGTCCTTTATTATGGATGCCTCACAGTGAGCACCGAGTCTCAGATGCATCTAAAGAGGTACTTGATTACTTTTTTTTTTAAGTTTGTATTTTGTTGAATTTTTGTATTTTTAGGTTTTCATGGTGTTTACTTTTTTGAACGCAGAGTGAGGCAATTATAAATGCTAGGGGTCGGTATCCTGACATGCAGTACTTCCCGATGATGGATGCGTATCTGCAAAATTTGGGGGTGCAGCATTTGGTCGATATTCTACAGTCGGAGGCTAAGTCCATCAACGCGTCCCTGATTTCAGGACTAGTGGAGCGATGGCGCCCCGAGACGCACACGTTCCACTTACCTTTTGGAGAGATGACAGTGACTCTCCAGGACGTTAGTGCTCTATGGGGTTTGCCTATCCAGGGCGTGCCCGTTGGTGGCATATCTGACCCCACAGATCCAGATGACACGACGATTAATTACATGCTCGCTGAGTTGTTGGGAGCGGAGCCAGATATACGCAGCAACGAGGGGAAGTCCAAGTACTGTCTGGACAAGGCGAAGCTGCGAGCTATGTTTGCGAGAGGTATAGGTGGCGATTCCACTCCGATCGAGATTCAGAGGTACTCATACAAACTATTTGTATTACATTTATTTTGTACTCTGTTTCATGCGGAAAAATGAGTTGCTCTATAATTTTGATATTACAGATACACACGGGGATTCGTGATGGACCTATTTGGTTCTGTCATGTTTGCTGATGCTAGTGGTAATACCATCCCGATGATGTATCTAGAGCTGCTGCGAGACCTTCAGCCGTCGAGCGGCAGGTTCAACTTGGGTGGGGCTGTCCTAGCACATCTCTACTCCAACTTGTGCCACGGTTGCAAGGTCAGTATGCTATTTATGTCTTATTTTAATTACCTACCTTGTCATGCACTTGTTGTCTTATTTTAATTATTTAACTTGTCACTGACGGCTGGTATTCTTCAAAAATATAGCGGAAAACTAAGCAAATCTACGGGCCAATGCTTCTTCTGCAGCATTGGTCGTGGTCACGGCTACCGGTGGGGGTACCTCAGCCGAACGAGGATCCATGGGGAGAGCCCGAAAGTGGAAATCGACTGGCACTCGGCATGAAATGGTACGGACATCATGAGTACAAGGACAACCCTCACGGAAAGACAGCAGGTATCAGGACGGTCCGATCTCAGATTCAGAGTCTGGGTGAGACGCAGGTGCGCTGGACTCCGTACCATGAGCTATACACTGAGGGGAGGCTGCCGCAGATTGTAGCGGATGATCAGGAGATGTGGCTCTACAGGGGACCGCTGGTGTGCTTCTGGATAGTGGAGCACCACTATCCAGACCGGGTGCTCCGTCAGTTTCATTTTCCTCCACTCATCCCCGCAGATCCAGACGTCCCGAGATCTGTGATCATGAGGCTACACGGGTAAGTTGTGTTCTTTTTAGCATTTTTGTACTTAACATTAGTTCTTGTCTTTAAATTGCAACTAACATACGAATTACAGGATAACACACGGTAATCACTGGGATAGAGATTGGAGTGTGCATCACTCGGAGTACTACAGCAAGGCGGGCAATATGAGTGCCAACTTATGGCAGATGCCGGAGATTGATACGATGCAGTTCCAGGGAGATCCCCTATTGAGATATCAGGCTTGGTACCTGCGGGTCGGCATGGCTTCGGTGTATATAGAGGGAGATTACGGCGAGTTTCTTCGCTCACAGATATTCGAAGACGATGGTTATACCCCTACTGGCCAGAAAGGTGCTCGCCAGGTAATGCATCTAAAACAACATATTTTTATACGTTATGAACATTTTATCATAACCTTTATTTTTTCTAACGTTTTTTTTTATAGCTGCTGGTAGCGCTTAAAGGTGCCGGGCGTTCAATAGTTTGTCTTGGAAAACGTGGCTACAGAGCGGTCGGGCACGCGATGTTGAACTTGGTTGCCCCATGCATTGCGGACGCCGGCCAATCTTTGACGGATTTCATCCATGGTCATATCTTGACGGATGTGTTTTCTCCTACCACGCCGTATCCAATCTTTGTTTGGCTCAATTTTAGGGGTAGTGGTCATAGGCCAATCTTCAGGATTGCCA
This sequence comes from Carex parvula, assembly GCA_025461045.1. Lineage (NCBI taxonomy): Eukaryota > Viridiplantae > Streptophyta > Magnoliopsida > Poales > Cyperaceae > Carex > Carex parvula. Next base: position 20,399 of record JAJGRW010000491.1, on the reverse strand, counting down.
TAAGGAACAAACAGTGCATTCCAAGTACTCAGAAGGTAGTCCACCCTATACCAGTGGGCAACAAATAGGCTGGGTGACCAGTTTCTATTACGACAAACCGCTAACACATGAGCGCACGGAATCCCAGTTAATTGGATACCTCTGTATGTACATTCCACTTTTCTCTCTGGCCCGACTGTCACGATATACTGGAACCTTCTATGAATAATTGACATAGATCCATCCTGCATTTGGACCACTGGAACATATTCATTTGGGCCCGTGACTTGGTAATTACCTTCGCCGTGCGAGTATGGGATGACATCCATTTTTGTAGCTTTCTCCCACCGTTTGGCGAGCTTAACATGTACCCGTTTGAAAAAAGGCTGTTCTGCATTGCTTTGCTCCGTCGCTGCCTCTCGCCGTTGAACAAACCACCTGTTGCACTTGGCGAATGTCTCCTCTACAAGTGCAGCCACGGGCAACATTCGGCTATCCTTGAAGACAGCGTTCAGGGACTCAGAGCCGTTTGTTGTCATGATACCAAATCGGTACCCTCCATCACAGGTCTGGAAAATTTTTTCAAAATTTGACGGCTCCATGACATCATCAGGACGTACTTTGCCCACTCTCCTCAGAAAAGCATTACACGTCGGATTTTGCTGCAATAGAACAAAGCAAAATTAGACAAAATGCATCTAAAAGAAACAAAAATGATATAAATTAGACAATATTAGACATACCGAGCAAAAATCTTCGAACATCTCTTTCAGCCTTCTTGGCTTCTTCTTCCTGGCTCCTTGTTTGAACCTAGTTCCGTACCATTTGTCCTTCCCACACGCCTGGACCAGGTTATCTGCAACATGTTGGATACAATACCTGTGCACAAAATTATCCCTATCCCATCCGTATTCAGGTTTCAATGCAGCTTTGATACCCTTGTGTTGGTCCGATATAACACATACGAATCTATTCACACCAATCACATTAATCCTAAGCCAGTGTAAGAAAAATCCCCAGTTCTCTTCATTCTCCGTATGTACAATTGCAAATGCTAGAGGCAGCAATTGGTTATCGGCATCATAGGCGCAAGCCATCAAAAGTCTGCCCTCATACCGCCCAGAAAGGAAGGCTGCATCTATACTGATCACCGGCCTTAAGTAATCAAATGCGGTAATGCATGGTCCGTAAGCCCATGCCACGGCCCTGAATTGCTGAACACCTTCTTTGACCAGCCCTGTATTTTTATCGATGCTCAGACTTGTCAGAAATTGGTATTTTGAGCCGGGATTCGTGTAACATATCCCGTTAAGCAATAGTTTCATAAAATTGTACGACTCTTCCCAACTCCCAAATTGCCGGGCAACTGCAAGCTCACGACCTCTCCAAAGTTTGTTGTACTTCGGGGTTATACTGCCAAACCTAACCCTCACGCAGTGTGCCACACTCCGGATGCTCATAGTGGGGTCTTCCTTAATGCCGCTCTCGATGAGGTCTGCGATAATTGATGCCGTGAGTTGTGCATGGTCCGACCTTTCAAACTCAGATTCGCATGTGTGAGGCGTGTCTTGCTCAGTTATCATCCATGTATCTCCGGCATTTGTTGCTCTTGCCTTCAGTTTGAAACGACAACCCGGAGTGCTGCATCTATATTCCAGCCGGGATGTGTCACTTCTCTTCGTATATATCTCCTTGTTCTTGTCAACATGGTACTCTCTGATCTTTTTCGTCAGTTGCTTTTTACTTACGAAGTATTGGCCTTTTGCGAGCTCACTCCTGTACTCAACCCGACGACCATAGTAAGAAATATCTGCTTCTCGGAAAGCAGATGTGTCATTGAAGTTTACAAAAGGGTGAGTCTCAGAGCGGCCACCCAACGGCATATTCTCTCTATTCTGCCTCACAGTGGGCTGTGTGTATTCTTCTTCTTCATCTTCTTCATCTTCTTCATCTCCTTCATCATTAATGTCACATTCTTCTTCCCCCAATTCATCCCCAGTTTGCAGATTCTCCTCCGGTATCTCGTTTATAAATTCAAATTCTGACTCGGTTGGATCTTCCTGTACTGGTGGCGGTCTGGGGTGAGGATTTGGTTCAGGGCCAGGTAAGGATGAAGGACCGTCATACATGGATATAGGTGGGATAAAAGCTGGAGATTGGGGTGAATTATTGTATATTTCTTGTTCCGGTTCTGCTACAGGCATTACGATAAAAGGAGTGTGTGGTTCATTATCTTCTTGATAATGTTGGGCAGCCGAATTTTGGCCTGAACTTCCGACCCCTGACTCTTCGCGAATTCTGCGTGCAAAAACTTCCAATAATGATTCGCCAGACCTCAAAACCTGCGCTATTAGACCTCTCAATGCCTCGTTATCTCCCAGTGTGATTTTGACATACTTTCCTGCGTGGACCATTCGGGCCTGAATTTGTAATTGGCAACGATTCCTATTGTAGCCGCTCGCTTCATAAATAAGCGATTGCAACTGCTCAAATGAGAAATTTTCATCAACCCAAAACGTATTTGCTGCAGGCTTGGAGTAACGTACTCCATACTGGTCAGTTATGAACTTTCCTCCAAAATGTATTGAAATTGCAATAGACATGGCCAATAAACTACATTCATAAATAACAAATATTTGGTCAGTTTATTGATTTCAATTGTGAACAGTTGTGAATAGACGTATATGAACAGTAGTGAACAGTAAATACGTATGTGAACAGTAAATGTGAACAGTAAATACGTATGTGAACAGTAAATGTGAACAGTATTGTACAGTAAATACGTATGTATTAACAGTAAATACGTATGTGAACAGTATTGTACATTATGTGAACAGTAAATACGTATGTGAACAGTATTGTACAGTAAATACGTATGTATTAACAGTAAATACGTATGTATTAACAGTAAATACGTATGTGAACAGTAAATACGTATGTGAACAGTATTGTACAGTAAATACGTATGTATTAACAGTAAATACGTATGTAATTAACAGTAAATACGTATGTAAAAAAAATTACCTGACGACTTCTCCGTCTCCTCCTCCTCCTCTCCCTTCAGCTCCCCTCCCTTCCTCTCCCTCTTCCTCTTCCTTCCTCTCCCTCTTCCTTCCTGACTTCTCACTCTTTTTTTTTTCACAAGACTCTCTCCACGCAGCAGTTATATAAGTTTTCAAAAAAAAAATAGAGATTCGGAACGCTAGGATTCCTAGCGTTCCGAATAAAAAATTCCAAACGCCAGGATTATCAGCGTTCCGAATTAAAAATTCGGAACGCCAGGATTATCAGCGTTCCGAATTTTTAATTCGGAACGCTAGAATTCCTAGCGTTCCGAATTTTTAATTCGGAACGCTGATAATCCTGGCGTTTTGGGTAAAAATAAAAATATTTTAAAAACCTGGTTATTTATATTAAAATATATTTTTTTTTGGGTAAAAATAAAAATCACGGCAGAACAACAAACACAAGAGAGAGATGCATGATAGCGAAATGGAGAGAAATTTATGGTAAAATAGGCTTAGGTGTCTGTTTTTTTTTTTAAAGATAACGTTTGGGTAAAAACTAAAATGTGATAATGGAGGTCAATTTGGGTCCGATGCCCATCGGACTCAAAGTGAGTTCGATGGGTTCGATGACCGTCCGATATGCTTTAAGATTCGTGTCCGTAATTTTTGCGTCTGCTTTAAAATTCGTGCACACGAATCTTAAAACTGATTGGCCGGTCCTGAAATCCATTGGATACAAATTTGAGTCCGATAGGCATCTGACCCAACCTGCTTTCGTGATAAAGATGGTATAAAAGGATGGGTCAAACATGGTCAATCGACATGAACTTATTTTTTTTTATCTTTTTAGGTCAAAATTCCAAAATAAAGGGACTATGTTAATATGTATTTAATCCAGCTATTTTTACAAATTATGTAAATACGAATTATAGCTTAAATTTATTTATTAAAATCGGGATGTTCCGTGTTATATCAATTAATGCAGAAAATGCGAAGATGATTTCTTTTCTTTTCGTCACATGTTGGACAAGAAATCATTGAGATTTGAGAATGGTCCAACACAAATATAGAAAAAGGTAATAAATCCACTTTATTGTGTCTGTTTGACCACTTATGTCGATTACTGAATCAAACTACAATTAGAAATAGTTCGTTTGTTGCTGAACATAGAAACCACGATTTTTTATTTTTTAGAAATAGAAAAAAAAAACAAATTATGGAAAAAGGAATAGATTGTTTATTTCCAATAAATAGATGGGACCAAAAAAACCAATGATTTAATCCCATTAGATATTAGAATCAAATCAATGATTCAGTTTATAGTAGTATTCTCGAAGTTACAACGTATTAATGTGTCTTGGCCACAAAAATTCCGAAAAATAATTTATTTGATCACGATAGAGCTGTGAATTTAGTGTACTAATTAATTTACACTGTATTTATAAAAAAACAATTCACTTTTTTTTCCGATAATTTATTTTTTAATTTCTCAAGTAATTTTTTTTGTTTAAATCATGTACTTGTACTTCCGACATTTTTATTAATATCCAAAGTTTAATACAAATTATTAATTATACCCAGAAGTCAACTCAATATTGATATATACCCAAGCCGGCCATTTTCTGGCCGGCTATGTTCCTTCTCTAAGCCGGCCAGAAAATGGCCGGCTATGTACCTTTTTTTTTTTTTTTTTTTTTTTTTTTTGAGAGAAAGACACTACTATGATGATCAAAATATTGAAATCTAACTCTGAAAATTTGAAATTTTTGTTTAAATTATTTGTTATATTACTTCTTTGAGGAGGGATCAAATTACAATAAAATACGCTAGAATACTTCTTTGTTTAAAATACGCTAGAATACTTGAAATTATGTTGAATTACACTATATTACAATAAATTATGTTCAATTATACTAAATTACGTTAAATTACAATAACTTCGCTAATTATGCTGAAATACGGTAAAAAAACACTAAACTACACAAAATTACGCTATAGTAGACTGATTTTGCTCATCTTTCATGAATCATAAAAAATAGTAAAAAAATTCCAAAAATAGTAAAAATTGGTAATCTGCAAGTTCATTATGTAACTAATTTACTGAGCTACTTGGATTGAATGATAGACATGAAAATCTTAATCGGAAACTTCAACTCAAGTTTTGAGGCTCTTCCCTTAGTTTTTTGACGAATCCGACGGTCGGATCGGTCCCGAAAGGAAAATAGCTTGGTACAGGGGCTGTGGAGCTCATGTCAAAATTTCAGCCCGATCCGACGGACGGATCAAAAGTTATGCCCTTTTTTGTGAAGCATGCACATGACTTGGTTAAACATCATGAGTAAAGCATAGAACAGATCAATTGCAATCATAGGAAATATTCAGTTATTCAACAGGCGTAGCCGACACAGACGCATGCGCATTTTCGCAAGCTTTCCGAAAAGTGCTCATTTGCTGAAATCGGACACTCGAGCGCCGTTTTATGACCGTTTGAAGTTTCATCGTTGTTTTTCTCCTTTTCAGTGAAGATATCGTCCCTATTCATATCGTATTTTAGCGTAATTTACCGTATTTTAACGTAATTTAATGTAATTTAACGTAATTTAACATAATTTAGTGTTATTCAACATAATTTCAATTAATCTATCGTATTTTAGTATAAATATGCTAATTATACATCAAAGAATTAATATAACAAATAATTTAAACAAAAATTTATCGTATTTCAGAGTTAGATTTCAATATTTTGATCTTCATAGTCTCTCTCTAAAAAAAAAAAAAAAAAAAAAAAAAAGGTACATAGCCGGCCATTTTCTGGCCGGCTTAGGGAAGGAACATAGCCGGCCAGAAAATGGCCGGCTTGGGTATATATCGATATTGAGTTGACTTCTGGGTATAATTAATAATTTGTATTAAACTTTGGATATTAATAAAAATGTCGGCTTGTACTTTTCCTAAATCAAGTCTCATTCATATTGACGATAGAACTAACTTATACGCTTATAAATGATGAATTAAAAAAATAGTGCTTTTATTATTATATCTCTGCCTAATTAAAAATGAATGATGTCTACACATCATTTGTTTTATGTTGAAGAGTACATAAAAGGAATTAGAGAATGGTGAATGCCTTTGTTGAAAAAAGAAATGTTTTTTTTTTTTTCAATCTTGTTTGTTTATTTTTCTTTAAGCAAAACAAGCTGATGCTTTACGGTAGCTAGTTTCGGAAGTTGCTGAAGAAAGTTGTACTGATTAACTTCAATATTTACCGAGCTAGATGTCCAGTGCAAATCAAGCCGAAATTTTTATTTATACCATCAATTAACTAAATAACCACGGTTTTCTGACAATTCTAATTCTAGCACGGCCGCAGAATGCCGGAGCGGACTCTCATATGGGTCCGCATAATGGTTATGCGGACCCTTTTTTTTTTTTTACCGAGGCATAGGCCGCACAGCTACATATCTCAAAGTTTTGGTTTGTTTAGTATTTGTTGGTTTCTAGGGATGCGTGCCAATGTTTGAAAACGGAATGAAAGTCAAAGTTGAAAACGGGATGAAAAAAAAAATATATATGGGTCCGCAGAATGGTTCTGCGGACCCAGCCAGGTGTCCGCAGCGGCATTCTGCGGCCCCGCTCAAATGGGTCCGCAGAATGCCGATGCGGCCGTGCTAGAATTCGAATTGCCACCAAACGATGGTTATTTGGTTTATTTATTTTTTTAAAATGGTAGAAATAAAAATTTCGGCAAATCAAGTGGACTTGAAATCGAGTTCTTTTCAAGAAGATGATAATATGGTGTAATTAATCAGTACAACATTATATTAAAAAAAAAGAAAAACTTGATCAGCTTTTAAGCGAGTGAATTTTTTTTTAAATGAGTTCGTGTCCAATAATTATCTGTATAATTTGTTATTCTGCGAATAATTTTTTCTTGTTTAATTTTTTACAACCTCAGTTACTTATATATACAAATTTTGCGCTATAATTTTTCAAGCCGGTTGTGCAATAATTAATATTGACATCATTCCCACATCACTGCACGTCTGCACCCGCATGCAATCAATTTCCAAACAATGAATAATGCACTGAAAAGTAGGAGACAAACACGCGGGGAAGAGCAGCGAATTGTCTCTGTCTCTATAGTCTCAAAGTATGACCGCTTGCAAGGAATATTCTCTCTTTCTATATATGTATATATACATAGGGTGATTAAGATCAAAGTGTAATTTCTGAGTTTTGGTGTTATTAATTTGTTTTTACGGTTTTAGAGTTCAAATAGTCAATCTGAAGTGCTTAACGTGTTCTCCATATTAAATGTACTAAGAAACCAAATTTTACATGTTTTTTTAATTTTTTTACTATAAGTTAAGGATTTTTGAAAATCAGTGTTTTGAATCAAATAAATAAAATCTAAAAAACAGTGATTTTAAAAATCCACAAAAAATAGTAAACAAATTTCAAAAATTATAAAATTTGATCCCCAAACACATTTTAATAAGGAGAACACGTTGAGCACTTCATATCGACTATTTGAACCTTAAAAATTGTAAAAACAAATTGGTAGCACTAAGACTCGGAAACTACTATATTAATCTTAGCCAACCCCCCTCTCTCTCTATATATATTTTTTGAAAACGCCCTAAAAGGAAAAATGGAGCCGCAGTATAAATGACCCATCACTGAAGCAAAGTACGGATGAATGAAAATTTCAGGCACTTGTTATTTGGAATGATTTTTATTTTAAAGAAGTCAAGCATTTTTTACATATTTTATTTTGTAGCTGTTTAGTTGTTTTCCGAAACCCAACTGACAAAATACAACCGTTGGTGCTTCCAAGTGAGAAAATGACAAGTTACCAAACAAGAGTTTAGCAAAATCATTTTTGGGTGAGACACCTTTCATCAACATTTAGGGGCATAACCATAATTTTTTTTTTCAGAAAAGCGTCAGGATCAAAGTGCAAAATGAACCAAGGGTTTGATGGAAACGCAAAGAATCTTCTGTTTCTGCTAAACCAACTACACAGAAAGCGTGCAAGGCTGGAATTTCATAATGCGTACTACGTAGTACCGTGGATTATGCATTAAACAATACAATCTGGTTTGAATTCTCAGATTATAAACATGTAAATTTGTGTGTATCAGGTCAAAATTATGAAAAATAATCTGTGGTACGTTAGTTACATTGTAACTTGATTGTGGAATTAAACATGACGGCACATGATTTATTTTGCATAGTTAAGTTTGATCATATTTAATTATTTTTTCTGAATTTTATATTAGTATTAAGTAAGAAAAAAGTCATAAAAAAAATAAGAAATGATCGTAAACAACTATAAAATAATAAATGATGTCGTAAAAGAAAATATGTATAATAAAATAAATTTGTTGTTCAAAAATTGAATTGTTGTTTGCAATAAATAATGACATAACTTTTATATTATTTTGGTCAAGTGTAGTCTCGTGTGCTCATGTAAGGTATTGTGCGTAACTAGACTGGCTCACGTATCGTGTCATCATGTCATTCTTCTCGAAGTATGATCGTTGCATGCGAATAGACACAGTAGATGACACACGAGTCATATTACGTATCTGACACACGTGTTGTGTCGGACCATAACGGAGCTGTACTGTGATATGATTGACGTGTCTGATCACAACGTGACTTTCTTACCTCCCACCAAATCCAGTTACGTATATTGTATGTTTAATATCACTGGCAGCGGATTCTTGAAAATGAAAATGTACGAAACCGGATTCCCAGTGACTCGCTATACAGTAGAGGCATCGAACTGCCGCATAATATCCGGCCCAGTTTGCTGCATTTATAGGAAAGGTGTAAATTTCACGAGGCCCCCACCTCCCCACGGGTTGCATTGCATGACATGCATCCAAAGTACTCCCGGTCTATGTCACGGCTCAACCAGATTCACCTACTGCTGCTACTAAAGAATTGAACTTTTTCTCAGGATGCGCCCGTGAATCTAACATCACATTACACAAAACCATGCATATTCCTGTAGAATTCTAGATCAATAATTCAACATATGATGTTCCCCCTTTGTGGTGAAGGCATGCATTTGCATTCTCCTACCCTCCAGATTTCACAATAAATGCTTAATCATTTCCTAATAATAATTTCTTGGCACCAGATGTACCAAATGGCTACAAAGACACCCCCTGGAGGAGAATGCTACAAGTGCATGTGGGCTTTTCTTTGGCACTATATCTTATTTTATGGAATCATTACCTAAGGTTAATATGATTATGCAAAATGGTCCCTGAATCTTAGATTATATATAGTTTTTTTCTTGGCACTATATGTCCAAATGCCTACAAAAACACCCCCTTGGAGGGGAAATGCTACAGGAACATGTGGCCGTTTCTTTGGCACTATATCTCCATGGAATCATTGCCTAAGCTAAGGAACACTAGATGGAGCATTAATGCAACACTAATGCAAAGCCAACAAAGACATTCTTTAGAGAGGATATGCTACCAGAGCATGTGGGCTACACTAATTAAATCTGACGCTGCCAGATGTGAGACAGAATTTTTTATTTATAGAAACTAATTAAAAATAATATAGAAAAATGAATGGATGCCTGTGGTATTTTGATGTTATAGAAGAAACTTTCAAAGAAACTGAATCATTCTATGAGACCAATATTCTCAGACAATTCATTAATTTTTTGTATTATTTATAATGAATTTTATAAATAAAAAATTCTGGATGAGAGAGATCCATGCATTGAACTAGCCTTTTTTTTTATTTTTCTGGATAAACCATGAATTGAACTAGTTTGTTTTTCCGAGTATACATACATTAAATTAAATAGGTTGTGTACAGCTATCGCCTTGAGAAAAGATTCACCTAACTTGACTTGTTCTTAGCAACTACATCCGATGAGTTCATCTACCTTAAAATTCTAAAGACCAACTGGGACCCATTAAATTTGGAGTCTTATCTGACATCCTGTATTTGCAACCACCGTATTAAAGGGAGTCAAACTGGTGCTATGCAACTACTGTTTGTTTATAACTCAGGAGAACGGAGTAGGTCCGATGCCCATCGGACCTACTTTTAGGTTCAACGACATGATGACTGTCCGATCTAATTTGAGATATGCGCACGGAAATTGAAACAGACGCGCACGGATTTTAAAGTGTTTCACACGAATTTTAATGCAAATAGACGGTGATTAAACCCATCGAACCAGAGTAGGTCCGATGCCCATCAGACCTACTCTCAAGTCATAACTCAGATACTTTTAGGAATACATATCCTCGACGGTACCGTAAAAGGTTCCCTTTTACAATTAGCTATTTACGGTTTGAGATTAACTCTTAGCCGGTTTGGGGTTCGGGCTGACTCAGGGGGCAGTATTATTGGGCTTTGATATTCGTGCCAAGTTAAAAAGAACGGTCCAGATCACGTAATTATAAAAGATTCCCTATTACGGTACCGTCGGTGATATGAATTCATACTTTTAGATGCCTTAATAATAAAAAAATCAGGTTTACGTCCTCAAATATTTGAAAAAAGAAGAAGATAATATCGTACTGAAATTTTGAGATCAGATCTTGTGATTAAAACAATATTATTTGTGTTAGAGATTAAATGTTCGAAACTTAAATAGAAATGACTTGTGTGTTTTAAACAGTTAGATGTCTTGACTCCTACCTTTGCACAAAAAAAAAAAATAGTCTTTATATAAATTTTCAGTTACAATAAAGCTTAAAATATAATATAGTTGGTTGTTAAACTTATTTATTATAGTTTTTGGACTTCTCTCCGCAGTAACCAATCTAGCCCTTCAAATCCACAATGGCTGCTATAAAACGCCCTCGATGCTACAATTTACGCCAAGTCATCCAATCAAATCAAACGGTCTATATAAAATATGTTTTTTAGAAGAAAAAAGAAAGTCACTTTAATGTGAATCGTGAAATGTTAACCCGACACGCTGTGCAACAATTGTGGAGTCTTAGTCCTTTTATTAATATTTATCAAAATTATTAATTTGATAATTTAATAAAAAATATAAAGGATAACATTTCTTTTGTTAAAGTTCATGAACATTTGCTACTAATAAAAATGAAGGACCAGTTTTGTTTTGCTTGAAAAGTTTAAACGCCAACTTGTTATTTTATTTTTAATTTTTAATTCAAAGAGCAAGTTTCTATCATTAGCTGCAATTTCTAATTCTACATCAGCGTAACATAATTGAAGAGCATACAGGCATTGGTATCTAAAGTAATGGGCTCATTAATTAGACCCAACTGCAGGTCCTCATTATTTCTCTTTTATTTAGTGTTGTGCCCATCTAGATTCAAAGATGCACAGCATTTATGTGAAATGTACCTTACTCTTTCTTTGATGCTGTTGCTACATTAGCCCCATATCAAAATTTAGACACACATCCTGGCCTGACAATTGTAAACCACTTGCTTTATAAGTTGGTTCATATACCACTAATTTAGAAGGGCTGTCTGCTGTCTACACAGCATAAAAGGCTAAAATGTCAGAACAACACAATTACCAGAATACATGACAAAATCTAGTTCAACTGGCCAGCAAGTACCCTCTAATATTTTAACTACCTCAATTGAGCATCTACTGTATTTCAAAATATGAAGCAAACAGTTTTTCTTTTTCACCAGTTGAATTCCGTATCACCTCCTGAGATGCAAGAGTAACCGCATGCCAGAGAGTTAGCGTACATTACCAGAAAAGATGAAAAGAACCTATCAGTTTATCTCATGTACATTTACTAATTAGCCTTTTAAGGTATATTTCTTCCCAGTAAATGCTTGAAATTTAGTCTCTTCTTTCTTAGTTGGCTCAGGCACTGGCTCCTTTCCTTTTGCAGCACCCTATAATTAAGAAATCAAACACATAATAAGGACAATAATAATATGACAATTTTAGAACTAATTACAGTAAATTATAATTAAACACTCAAATCACTGGATTATATACATAATTCGTTGACATAAATCCATGATAAAAGTAAAAAAGTAATGAACCAGCAATCAGCGGTCCTGTACCTTCTGTGTTCCTTTCAAGGAGCTACTGTTGGTACTTGAACCAAAAACAAGCGTTCCAGCTTTCTTGCGGATGGGCCTGCCACTCTCTGAAGAACCACCAGCTGTATTCTGCTGTTTCCTGTCTGGACCAACCAGGAGATCTTTAGCTGGAGTGGTTGCTGGTGTAACTTGCTGCTTAGTGGGTTTCCCGTCCAACCTCGTACCACCACCGGTGAAAGGAGTAAATTTTGGTTCGGGCACTCTCTCAACCGGAGATCCTTTATCAGTAGAAACTAGAGCAGTTAGAAAAAACATTAAGAAAAGAAAGTTACAATAACAAAATGCCTTATCATCTGGTAAGGTTAGGATGCCATGAATTCAAACCAACATGGACATAAATTATGGATAAGGGCATAAGCCTTTTCTTTTTTTTTTTTAGGATGCCATGAATTCAAACCAACATGGACATAAATTATGGACAAGGGCATAAGCCTTTTCTTTCTTTTTCTCAATAAACGATTGGAATTCCATGCAGATTACCTCTTTTTTTTTTGGGGATCAAGCCACCTAACTGTTAATATTCACAAGGGATCCTCATTCGGAATTAGAACCACCTCTCACGCGGAAAGCACTGTCTTTTTCTACTAGACCAAAGGCCGGTTGGTTCTCCGTGCAGTTTCTTTTTAGTCCCTAGAGTTCAAACCTATCGATTTGGCCTTAAAGTGCATTGCAATAATGGGGAACCAAATTGGGGTTTAGGGTTTAGGGCTTAAGAGTATGGTACATTGCCTTTAGTCCTACTATTGTCTTCGGGCAGAAATCTCATGCCGACATAAAAGCTGACTTGGATAATACACTAGGAGAACCAAATTGTGATAATTTGGAACTAGAAGTGGGGCATTTTGAAATCTACCCAATTTTATATGAGAACTCACTTCTTACCTGTAGTTTGCGCATTATTGGTAGAAGGCTTTACAGGCACTTTGTAGTCAAGAGGAGGGGCAAAATCGACCTCACAATCAGTCTCAATTATACTAATAGCAGGTGCCGGCTTCGTCTCAATGATATCGATGTAGTACTGTTTGTTGTTATAAGCAACCATTATACTGTCCCCAGTGGTTAGGCATGAGAAGTTCCTAAGAGTCGTCTCCAATCTTCACAAAAGCAAAAATGATACATATATATTAATTGTAGAAATAGTTTTGCAGATTGTGACAATAATTTGATTGTATTTTACTTGTATCTGAATAGCATCCAACGTTTCTCATATCTGGTTAGCCAGTTTTGTCAACTTAACCTTGATTTATCAGCTAGATGTTTTTTTTATCATATAACTCCCTAATGATGCATGTAAGATGTTAATGTGCAAAATTGCTAAATGCAAAATCTTGGGTGACATTTGCAAATATACATCAAAGTTTAAAACATAAAACAAGTATGATTACTTAAGGAATGCTGAAGCTTACTAACATTGCTTTAGGGTTTGAGATATCAAGGAAATCCATTGTGTGAGGTTGGAGTTTAACATAAGTTCCCTTAGGTAAGGTTGCATTCTTCACCCGGACAATGTCTCCCTCTTTCAAGAGCATATTTTGCATCATCTGAAACAAAATAATTGAAACAGAATGCATCACGTGTTCTATAAAATATCCGTAAACGGTCATACAGTCATCATTAATGTCTCGTAAGTAACGTGAATCAATGGTTGGCTGGTGTAATTCGTGTATTCCAGAAAATTGCTTACCCAGTAAGGCATATAGATCATCCCTTCTTCTGCGATAAACTCCAGAACACCGCAGTGTGAAATTCTATCAGTTGCATCATTGTGTAGTTCAAATAGCATAGGGTATTGAATGTGCAGAAATGCTGCAAAATAAATCATCAGAAAAAATAATATCTTTAGTTGTACAAGTTATTGTATCAGTTGAGCTACAATTCACTTATTTGGTTTCTCAGTATTCAAAGCTACTATTTGTTAATTGGTAATCCTTTGTTTATGACATTGCTATTCTTAAAAGCAAAATAAGTAAAAAGGATGCAGCAACTTACCAAGACGATCAAGAGCAGATGGGGGCATTATTACTGCATTCAGACAAAGAAATGAAGAATGTTTCAGAATGAAAAATTAAAACAAGAATTGCTATACAAAATTGCAAAAATATAATGATTGCAATAAGAAACATGCCAGGCTAGAGTTATACCTTTATCACCAGCTTCAAGGTTTGGCTGCATATAATAAACAAAGTCACTAATCAAATCAAAGGGATCAATTGAAATTCAATAATCATTAAATAAAAACAAAATGGTGTTGTCTATTGCAGACTAGCTTCAAGCAAATACAGTGCAGCTAAATCTAATAAAAATATATCAGTAAAATAATGTAAAAATAAAACCAAACCTTATCAATAAAGGATGATGGATAGCAATAGTATGTCTGCTCAAAAGAACTCCCACCATGAAGAAATCGCTCAAAAAACTAAAACTTATGAAGTTAGATTATAGTGGCTAACATATATGTAGAATATATGCGAATTCAAACATTAAAAAATTAGTAAGAAGAAAAGCCTAAATAACCTTATTACAAAAGGAACTTTTTTTTGTTAAAAAAATGGTATTCATACCAACAGTTCCGCAAATGAAACCAGATCTCCAAATATTATATCCCTAGATAATAAAACCTAGTAATCTACTACCCATTTATTCCAAACCCTCAATCAAACACAAATAACCCGTGAATGACCAAAAAATTGGTCTCAGAGAAGAAAATCATAACCTCGTAGACTTAAAAGACTTAACAGCTCCTCAGAAACTATACCCATCTCGGCCGGTGAGACATAATATAACAGAAGTAATTTATTTATCCCAAAAGTTATTCTGAACCAAATGAAGTAAGAAGTAAGAAGTAAGAAAGTGCTCACTGTATCGGCAAACATCAGGCTAGCTATCATAAGAGAACATTATACAGGATATTAATTCCATTATTCTTAGAAGTCAGAAACAAATGGGTGCTCTGTAGGAATAGAGGGTATCGGGTCTACCTCAAACCCTTCTCTCTCATAGTACTATACTAAACACAATATAGCGCTCTTAAAAAGTACTATGGAATAACATGTATTCAAGAGCAATAGCACTGAAAATAACACTCAAATAGACAAAATTTGTGTCTTACCATTTTGACTTAAGCTCCAATTTGATCCACCAGAGTTCCTGTTAACAAGAAATTGCAATTAATTTAATAAAAATCGTGATTCATGTAACACTGTGATATGGTGATTCAACAACAGATTCAACGAAAATTGATGTAAATTGGATTTCCTATATTAAATTAAGTAACTATTATTTCACTGGAATCGGTTAAATTAAGCAACCAGCTATGCATTCAATAAGAAAGCGTCAAATAAGATGAGGAACCTTGAACTATTTATATCAATTCAATATTAAAATGCGAGCGACGAATGAAACGAAACGACTAAAATTTGTTATCTGGAAAATTAGCTAGAGAAGTTTAAAATGTAGAGATAAAGAGATCGAAAGGGTATACCGACAGGAAGAATAAAGAAGAAAGGAAGACGGGTCGCGTGGAAGTTAGGCGGGCAGGGCAGGGCAGAGGAAGGAAAGAAGAATCTGGAAATGTCGGATGATTTTGATCAGACTATTATACGGCTAGACTGCGCCGAAATTTTTATTAATTGAAAATAAAATATGAAAATATCTCAAGAACGTTTTCGTTAGAATTCAAGATGTACAGAAACGTAATGATCCATAACGTTCAGGACAATGTAGCTAGACGTTATGATCGATAACGTTCAGTTAATCTGATCACTAATAAGTTCTAATTAAAAAAAAAATACTATAGCTGAACGTTATGGTCCATAAAGTCCAACTACATTTTTTTTTCTTGCTTCAGTTTGCGATTCTTTTGAAAAAAAACCACTGTAGCTGGACGTTATAGACTATAACGTCCAACTACAGTGTTTTTTATTAATTAGAAATCATTAGCGATCAGATTAATTTGACGTTATGGTTTACAACGTCCAACTACAGTGCCCTGAACATTATGAACTATCACGTTTTTGCTACATCTCGAAGTACAGCAAAAACGTTCTTCAATGTCGATATTTTTTTATTTTATTTTCTAGTAATAAAAATTTCAACTAGACTGCAGCGTGATACGAGTCGAGGTAACAGGATATTTTGTTTAGATCCGGACCGTCCGATCAGAATTTGGATTTTCAAGTTCCCATTCAGTCTTGGCTTGAAATTGATTTTCAATTTTCATAGTAAAAGATTATAACATTATCACAAATCTTTTTATATAATAGAACGGTTGCTCATCAAAAATTCAATTTAATGTTTTTTGTAAAAATTTAGATAAGCTGACAACAAAATTTCATTAGAAATGTTATCGATAAAAATGTCTTTTTCCATCGTAGTTTCATTTCATCTGCAATAATAAATTAAGAGGGATGCTTCTATGCACTACTGCTACAGTCGTTACTGTTCATTTAATGTTGATCGAAAGGTTAATAGTGTGTCACTCTTTTTTTTTCGGAAAGGTCAAAATGGTAACGAGCACCAGCCCACTCCACTGGAGGCGTGAAGTACACCCTCTCGCGATCTATGGACTAATCCAGCACTCCCTCCCTGTCCCTCTCGCGATCCAACACTCCCTCTCCCTCTCCCTCTCGCTAGCCCACTCCCTCTGGTGACCCAGCACCCCCTCTCCCTCTCCCTCTCGCGATCCAGCCTTCGACGCACCCCTCCCGCTTTCTCACTCTCCACCGCTCCTCGCCTCTCTACTAGCACGCGGCAGAGGCTCTCGGTGCTTCCTCTAGTTGCCTCCTTGCACCTGTGATTGCTCCTGTCAACCCCTTCTTTCTATTCCCCGAGGAACCTTATACCTCCTTTGAGCAATTTTTCGATTGCAGGTTAGTGTATGATTTGGGGATTGGTATTTTTAGTATTAAGGATTATTCATGGTTATTTTAGTATTAACTATGAGGGGTTCTCATTATTGTGGCTTCAAGTGATTTAACATGCAAATTATAAGGGCAATAAATACAGTACCAGTGACACCCAAATTCTTTGTGGTTGCAACTTACATCTAACAATTGTACGGATTCGTGTGATGAAAAGGTATATATATAACCAGCTACTGGTAATTTTACACCTAATTTTAGCTTGAGTTCAAACTGAAGAAGATTTCAAACTAAGAACAATACATTATTTGCAAATGACATATATAAGTAGAATTCTTAGTTTGTATGCTAGTAGGATTACTTTTTGTAATATGCATCAAGAAAAAAAAAGATTATCTTTTTTGTAGGATTCTTAGTTGTGCTTTTGATTTTGCTTTGAAGGGATTAATTGACTACATACAACAAGCTTTCAAGAGGAAGGAAGATGACAATGGGCCCGGGCTGACGAGGAGAGATGTCATAAAATACATACAGTTTGAAAGGCTTATATTTCGCGGTGTTAATTTGCCTCGGTAGCCTACTGCTGAAGCAGATCTCATGGTTAGTTTTCGATTGAATTTTATTTAGAACTGGAGCAAAAAAAATCATCCTATGATAAATCCCACCAGGGGCATCTAATGGAATGGATGTTGGGATAAATGGGGCTCTTATTACAAAAAAAAAAAAAAAAGTTGTATAAACCTCTGTAAACAGCACCATGAACAGGTCCATGTAAACAGTTCTGTCAACCCAAAATTAGATAACTTTATGTACTACAAAAGACAGAAAGAACCTTTATGTTATATTTATGTTTGTGGTTCATAAATAGTAAATGTGCTTTAAATTTAGGGTCCTATTAATGACTGCAAACTGTTGCGCAGCCACGTATCATATTATGGGCCTTTAGTTTCGTATTGGCAAAGAAAATGCATTGTCCTTTCTTCCTTAATTTCTTCCTCTGCTGCTGGTTCCATATCTCCCATTTTATCCTTTCTTCCTTTGGTAAAAGTAAAATGATCTGGTGAATCTTGGGAGTCACTGCTCAGTTGTTGTCATCTCGGGTTTACTTAGATGAAAGGTGAAATATCTCTATATTTTCGGTGGGATGTGAAATCAATCGGTGATCTTGTGTCTTCCTTTGTCTCTCAGTTCAATCAGAACCTATTCCCTCCTAGTTACCTTTGTTTTGATATGTGCCATGTAGTGACCTTTGTTTTCAAAATTGTAATAGAAAGACCTGATCCTCTTAGACTTCACCTTCTCTTCTGATTTGAGAGACTTTCTGGTAACCTTTCTTCTATTCTTTTTTTCATTGTCTTTGTCTGTACTCCTCAACTACAGAATAAAAGGAGCTAATATGAAGGGTTGTTACTACAGAATAAAAGGGTCTTTCTTTCATTGTTTTTGCATATTCTTTTTTTCATTGTCTTTGTTTGTATCCTCAATTTTTGTAGGCTAATGAAGTCGACGTAGCATCATTGAGAGAGTATGAAAGAGTTGTTACTATGGCCTTTTCAAGCCAAGAAGAAGCTTACGAGTTTTACAACGATTATGCTAAAACAAATAGGTTTAGCATAAGGAAGAGCAATATTAAGAAGGATCGAAAGAATGGCTCCATTACATTTCGTCGGTTTCACTGCAGCAAATCTGGTTTTCGAGAGAAGAAGTATTTGGATAAGCTGGATCGAAAAAGAGCAGCCCCAGCACTCTCTCGTTGTGGCTGCCCCGTCAAGCTCTGCGTCAGACTTGATCCGAAAATTGGTAGATGGTGGGTGGCAGACTATGTAGATGTTCACAACCACAGTTTAGCGGCTAGTGATACGGCTCCTTTCCTCCGATCTCACTGTTCTATTAATGAAGCTGAGAAACACGAGATAGTCACTTTTGGAAGCTCAGGTATCCGCAAATGTCAAATATTAGATTACACAGAACGAAGGAGTGGTGGGTACGAACACCGTGGTTATCAACGGAAGAATTTGTATAACTTTACCTCCAGGCATGAGCGGTCTATGATGCTTGCAAATGATGCGGATTCAGTGATAAATTACTTCAAGGAGAGGAAGAAAGCAGATGCAGACTTCTTTTTCAAATATGACACAGAAGAAGGTCATTTGACAAGTCTCTTTTGGGCCGATGCTCAGTCAGTGCTCGATTATTCTAGCTTCGGAGATGTAGTTGTCTTTGACAGCACATACCAGTTGAACAGGTATAAAATGATACTCGTTCCTTTTCTAGGAGTCAATCATCATTGGAGCACAGTTATTTTTGCATGCGGCATTGTTTCTCGCGAGAATAAGAAAGCATACGAATGGCTTCTTGAAGCATTCATGGCGGCCATGTATCAGGTACGACCTGAGGCTGTAATTACGGATGGTGACCTTGCTATGCGCGAGGCCATTAAATCGGTATTACCAGGCACCGCACACCGGATATGCACATGGCATATGGGGGAAAACGCGAAAAAGTATATTCGTAATTCGGAGGTCATGCAAATGTTCCACAAGCTGATGAGCAAGGCATACAGTACCGAAGAGTTTGAGAACCGGTGGCAGGAGTTTGGTGATAAAGTGAGTAAAGGTCACAAAGCAGACAGTGGTTGCAGAAGATTTACGAGTCCAAAAAATTATGGCGGGGTCATTTGTAAGAAGAAGATGTTCTTAGGAATGTCCACTAATCAGAGAAGCGAGAGCCTCAATTCAAGATCCGGGAATACTTGAATAGTAGGTTGTCTTTGTGTACGAGTGTACAGCACTGGAGAGGTGTCTTACGGACCATGCGCACAAAAGAGGTCGAGTTAGATTGCAACTCATCTCAGACGACCTGTTTTAACAACTCCCATTCTACAATATCAAGAAATCTGCCGCAACAAGCTTCACACAAGAAGTGTTTTCTAATGTGTTCGAGGAAATTGAAAGGTCAAATGAATTGGTTGTTATTGAAAAACACGAGAGCAAAGCATGTTCATCGTACACCGTTGCTCAAAGAGGTAAACTGGAGAGTCGGGTAGATGTGGACTGCTTTGTATCCGAGGGCAATATTGAGAAAATCACATGTACGTGTTATAAATGGAATGTGAGAAAATACCATGCCGTCACGTGTTAGCTGTATTGATAGACTTGGATGGAGATCCCGTTAATTCCGCAGTGTGCATTGCTAAAAGGTGGACCAAAACTGCTAAGTCTTTATTTTCTTCGGATAGGAAGGGTGGGGATTTTGAGGTTTCTAAACAGGTCCAAATGTGCCATGAGCTGACAAAGCTAAGTACACAAATAAGCTACCAAGCATCTAAGTCGAGGGACGAATATGTGAAAACAAGAGAGTTGTTAAAAGAAGAGAAATGTTGCCTTAATGAAGTTGAGAAAGGAAAGAAGATCTAAGGTGGAAAATGATGACGTCTCAAGTGAAA
This sequence comes from Carex parvula, assembly GCA_025461045.1. Classification (NCBI taxonomy): domain Eukaryota; kingdom Viridiplantae; phylum Streptophyta; class Magnoliopsida; order Poales; family Cyperaceae; genus Carex; species Carex parvula. The sequence continues at coordinate 19 of JAJGRW010000491.1, read as the reverse complement.
GGAAATCACCCCAGAAGAT